>JAQGCM010000007.1:0-67775 GCA_034699705.1 Hymenaphorura dentifera
GAATCCTGCGCATGATTTCGACGTGACGCAGGACGTGAAACGTGAAACCAAAACGGGAAGTATAAACGTAGGGTTAGGTTCTTTTCTTTCATGGCCAATACCATTTCAGTCTAAATGAAATGAAATAATGCCGTCTCAAAGATCTGGGCTGCCTCTTTGGATACGCCAAAAAAAATTCGGTGGTTTTCTCTGGGAGCGGGATTACTAGGAAGCTAGCTAAATTTATCTATCTTGTATTATCGTATCTCATTCTTTGTCTTACCCTTTCACTATCGATAGTCTAAATTTCAAACCTACAAACTAATTTGTGGTAGTTCTTTTATCAACTGGTAGCTCTGTAAATTTTTGAAAGTGTTCAAATTACAATTTCCTAAGTCAATTCCGATTTTTCGTGCTAAAGATGGAGTTCAAAACAATGCTATCCATGTGTTACAGTGAGGCATTCTAATTCGTGGTTTTGGAGGAGATCAAATCAGACCTGCACCTTGCGCAACGTTAACTCACGTATGAGCGAGAAGAGCTGTCCAGATCTTGTATCACTCGAGCGAGTAATAAATAGTGATGTGCTCCTACTTGTCAAATTTATTAAACTGCAAACTCACCTCCCTTACCTACTTTATGCAGTATCTATTCTAATTCTATGTATTCGGAATAAACTTGCTGCGACTGAAGTGCAGAAAGAGTTTCCCTTATATACACAACTGGTACAACTTTCACTTTGAATTTGAAATACCTCTGAAAAGGTTTTCTGCAATGTACTCGGTACTCGTACATACATATTTTGAGTTTGTTCGAATGTTTGGTTTGGATATTTACATTGCATTGTCGTGTAAAGTCTATTTTGGCATCGAGCCCCAACGCAAGCATTAGCAGGGCTCTGATATCAGAGTAGTTTTGGTTAGTTCTCGTGGCAGAAAGTTTAGATAGGAATTTTCTCTTTGCTTTTTCCTTGTAGGCCGAGAGCGAGAGAGAGAGGGAGAGAGAGGTGCTGAGAGATGGAAAATATATAGCTAATAATAAATTCGTATGGTAAACGATGAGAGGAAAAGTCAGGACGGTGCGGGTAATCTCAGAATCTATGCATGCCTCGACATGCTCACACCCTGAAGACAACTCCGTTACGATGCACTTATCGGAGATTGCACTTTTATATGCCAATGAGTATTGAGAACATAAAACTGACTCACTCCGAAAAATTCTCCAAGCCAGGAGAAGAAGAGCTCCGAGCCGAGCGAGCCTGCCTTTGGTCCCACCCAGAACTAGTGGCGATGTGGAGCAATGCAATAGAGATAGCGGCAGAAGTCATTCAAAGTCTTATCTATCATCGGGTCTTGAAGACTTTCCTTGTGATGTGTACACACTCTTTGAGTTTGGCTGTGTCTGTGAGCAAGGTTTTAGGTTATACTATGCCAAGCCGTGCCAAGCCAAGCTAGGTGGGCAAAAATCGTCTTATTCCCTATCGGGTCTTGAACATTGGATATCGGCATTCTTTTGGGGAAAAGATATGCAAAGGAAATATTAGATACAACCTTCAGGGATTTCATCATTTTTTCCTCTGAGGGAGAAAGTCGTCTGTGTGTACAGTGCACAGTACCTACCCCCAATGCACACTTGAGTGTTTCCGTCATCGAAAGGAAACACTGAGGTCTTCCCACAGCAGCAACAGCAAAGCAAACCATTTCAACGAATGGAACGTTCAAATTCACACGACAGAAAGGATCGTCGTTTGGGCAAATATCGAGGGTATAGTTCTGGTCCCACAAAATACCGTAAAAGTTTTATGACAGACACAATCATGAAGAAATAGGATACCGTTCAAAACAGTCGTCGTCGTGGTGTGAATACTCATGCAGTGTTTGCCAATCCGCCACCAGACAGACCTCCGCGTCCTCTCCGCACTGCACCGCTCTTCCAATAACTGCATGACTTCACTTTGTTTGGTTTACTCAAAGATCCGACTCAATACAAGGATGGCACAAGGTGAGGTCGTTTCAACACGAGATAGGAGAGCAAAAAGGAATCTTAAGTAGAAGAGCAGCATATGTGAAGAAGCAAAGCAAGCCTTTTGGAGGAAATGATGAGATTGAGAGTCAGATCGCTCCGCATTGGCATGAAATGGAAATTCAGCAAATAAAAAGATCAACCACACCCAAAATTATGGAATGATGAGAAGGATTAAAATCAAATCAATAACACCTGATTCGTTCTTCATCCGGGGATTTGAAAAGATTAAGAATATTTGATGCAAGTTTGCTTGAGTTATTCTTGAGGAAGCCGGAATCAGGTCATAAATATATAAGTCTGCCGCTTAGCCCAGAAAAAAGTAGCTAGCAATTGATTAATTTTATCAAAGTACCTAATTCCTTGATAAAAAAGTGTATGCCAAGCTGCAGCTGCAGTAGTCAGAGTTAGAGTCTTGGAGGTAGTAGTAGTGCATACGGCAGTGACGGCAGGCAGGATGTTTCCCCTTGGAAATCCGCAAATGAAAATTAGTGCTGAGCCAAGCAGTTTAAGGTTAAAAGGAGAGAAAGACGACGACGACTTTTCTCCATTCGGTGAAAGCACGAAAGCAGCAGCAGTAAGCAGCGCGTGGTTAGGTTGCTCCGCATTCACAATGAAACATTCATTTTGTTCCCCATTCAGCTCTAAACACTTCAAACATTTCATTCGAAATCTGCAATCTGCGAAGCTCTTTAAGCTCCTTCACTCTACTTTCCCTCAATCAACATCAAAGGAGAACGTAAACAATGCTCAGTCAGACGACACAGGGAAAAGAAGCACGCGTAATTTTGAATCTGCCATATTTCAGTAGTTCTACGGCTACTTTTAGGAACTTTTTTCAAGAACGCAAAATTGAATTTTTTGTTCTTCGTTTTCTATTTGATCATTTTTAATATGTAATCCGGCCTACAACTACTTGGTCGCGGGCTTGACGTCGCATTTCTGATCTGCATTCATTCTCAGAATCAGAACAGTCAAATCCTATTGACCCAGCAGCTTTGCATTTTGCAAGAAGGATTTGAATCGTTAAAAGTAGTCGAAGTAAATGAAATTTTAATTCTTGATATATTCACTGATCTACTCTGAGGGTTTTTTGGTGACTGACTTGAATAAATGGATCGATGGAGGCCGACTTACTTGCTTGTGTGTGCTGAGCTGGTTGGATTGGTTTTCTGCCTTTGTCGTGTCACCGTCAATTTCGATTCTCTCAATCACAATAGGGGTTGACTGTGCGAGCAATGTGGAGAGAGATTCATTAATTCGGCTCTTTCACTGCATGGGCATGGATGGCGTGAAATACGGGTGATTCTGCCTTCCTTGATGTTTCTGACTAAATGATGCATAAAACCTTGTGCAGATAACCAATTACTCTCTCTCTCTCTCTATCGCATGGTGCGTCGCGTCCTACCCTTGCGTATGCCATGGCTCAACCACAGCACAAAGAATGATACCTTCCTTCTAAAAAATAAATTTGTTATTTTTTTTCGCTGACTCGTTTGACTCAGTAAATTGCGCTATGCTATTGACTATTTTGTACACAATTGAGAGTCGTTCTTGTGAAATACAGACGATCATCATTAGAATTGATAACGACGAAATAAGGGAATAAAAATCACGACACTGTTACTGGACCAAAGTTCGAACCCTTGGACAAGGAGATGGCCAAATAAAATTCATCGCTACCATCAAAATAGAAATAGATCCGGCATGAATTTCGGATGGACTTTTTGGAGTGTCTTCTACATCATTAAGCATGCAGAGAAAATGCTAGATGATAGCAGAAAAATATGTTTTGGTGTGGGAAGTGCGAGAAAAGTTTCAATTCCAAGTAAACAAGTATCGTTCTGCCCATTGATTTTTTGCTGGGTTTTGTTGTGCTGTTATAGCAGAACCCGAACCCTTTCTTGGTACAAAGAAGACAAGATTAAGAATTTAATATTGTTCCGACTTAAATTGCTCTCCCCAGACATGGAGACTTGTCACAAATTACGGACAACTTGATGAAATCCTTGAAACGGCAAACAGCAAGGACCAGACTCGGGACTCGGCGGAGCAGGCTTTCTCCAGGATTCAATTTCATTTCTTACACACTTTTTCTGCTTGGATTCTATTGTTGTCTAACTAGCACTGCATTTCACAAGCTTCTTAGCTACACTAAAGAATCGCGAATCGCCGACCTTCGGGTTCCTTCATTCTTTTTTTACTTACTCTTCTTCAACTTCAAATCTGAGGAAGGTTGGACGGGATTAGAATTGAGTGAAGACTGAGGCTGAGGCTGAAGTAGTACGAAAATTGAAGAGAATTTGTTCATTTTTAATACAAAAGAATGTGGGAACAGTACTTGTAAGGGAAACATTTCAAGTTAGTTTTAGTATTGAGCGACCTATTTTTGAACTTAGAGTAAATTGGCAGAAGCTCCATCACCAATTATCTGAGATATTTACCACCATTTTGCAATCCTGTAGCTCTGTGTTTAAAGTATGAGACCGGAAACACTCTGACCATTGCAATTTTCTTTGAAAAAAAAGTTTCACTTGCAAAGAGCCTAGAGGCAATCAATTGAGTGGACATTAGCACATAAGATTTAAGTGAAAGTACGAACATGCCTGAGGAGAATTTGGTTGACTTGTTTTGTATAAAAATTGTGCATATAGTAGATCAACCGCTGCGGCAAAAAAAAAACTGACTGAGGATGACAATGACGGTGATTATGGAGAAGGAACTGTTGGGGCTTATGTTCTAGTAGATAGGCGATGTTTTGAGCTGGTGCTCAAGTTCACGAAGAAAGGAAGAGAAAGTCAGAGGAGGAAAGCGATAAAAATATGCGCTAGGGCGAAAGAGAAAAGGGATGGATATAATGTATTGCCACTGGGGAATATTGAAATGCTTTGAGTTGTGCTGATATTAGTTGATGTAGAACTTGTCATTTTTCATTCTGACAGACGGCACTACCGACTGATATGACTTATAAACCATGGAGAGCAAGCAAGAAAGATTCCAAGTACAGCACGAACCAAGCAAAACAACCAAGCCTTGTGTATGTACTGCACAATAGCAAGACGCCACACCTACCGTTATGCATTATAAACATGAGAATGAGAATCCGTGCCATCCATGCTGCCCATGCCTTGACTGCGTGCAAGAAATCCAACAACGAAGCCGGGTCAGGTCGTCCTCTGGAAAAACGCGAAAATGCCGGGTAGTATGCCGGTGAATATATTCTTAAATATATAGACAAACTCCGAGGCAGAGTTTTTGTGTGTTTTTGTACGCCGCATGTCTGCATAAATCCATTCACATGCAATGGACTCCTGGCTGGCTGGCTTGTACATATTCTTTATTTCTAACGTAGCCAAGCGTTGCGTTGCTTTAGCAGCAGCAGAGCAGCAGCAGCGGCACACGATACTTCCCATGCCGGAAATACACTTTGGTTCCCTAAACGAAAATGAAAAATATCTTTCTTTTCTCCAAGGCACTGAATATTGTTTCTTTTTTTCCTCTCCTTCACTACACGGAAGTCGAGCTCTTTGTCTCGCCACTGGAAAACTCGTAACTGTCGTTTTTTTTGTACACAGGCTCTTCGTTCGTTCTCAAACTCCAAAGAATATTTTTCTACGCTTTCACTCCCACTCAAGTACGTACGTAGTAAGCATAATGCATGCATGCAGCGCAGCGTAAAAAGTACCACACAACACAGCACAGCACAGTAGGACCTGGGAAAAGCAAGAGAAGCAAGCATCAAAGAATATCAAGGAAAACGACAAATTTCTTACGGAGAAAGCGTTTAGAAAAAACGCTCAGGAGCCAACATTTCAAAGGATCTACGCAAATATGACCTGCAACCTGACTGACTTTGACTCAACTAGGTCAAGTGAAATTGACTTTAACATTTTCTATAGCTTATGAATAAATCAAAATAAGATCTTGAAACTATTGCGAATCAAATCAAGAACGGCTCAAGGAATGCCTTGAGACTGAATTGATTAATTTCATCTCTTGGTCGACCCTTACTGAACTTGGGTGTACGTGATAGTTTCAAATCGGCTTAAAAATCCAAATGAAATGCTAAAAACGCTGATTTGGATTCTAATATTCCATTCACTTACAATTCTAATATTACGTATGTGCATGCCCCCAGCTATACGTAATTTAACGCTAAAATTTATAACCTGAAATGCCTTGCCGGGGAAGTGGTCGACGAAGGGTCAAGGAAATGGGGAGAAAATGAAATGGATAGCCGCCGTCCTGACCAAAAGACTACCGACCGGATATTTCTACTATTACTACTAAGGTTTTTCTTATTCCCTCCCATCTTTTTTTTTATCCATCTCTATATTTTTTTTCATATCGGTCCAGACTTTATGGTTTTAGCCGGACGTGGACACGACAAACACTCACATCACTACTCACTTGTACTACTGCAACTGCACAACTTTTCTCTCGAACAACCCATATATTATTACATTGCGGTGAGGAAATGGGATGTCATCCATCCCATCTCAACCACACATACCGTACAACATGTACATGAGGATACAAAAAAACTCATAAACTTCAATCTCGGCTTCTCATTCATCAGTTTCACTAATGCGGAGGTTCGTTGCTTGCTGTTCCTGCTTCTGCTTACTACTAGGGCAAGCAAGACAAGGCTCTCTGACTCTGACGAAGAAAAAAAGAAACAGACATTCGCAATCACGATTCTTATCACCGCATAGTTTCTTTTACGACCTCAAGTCTACCGCTACCCGGCAAACCCAACCAAGAACCGACCCAAGAATCCAAACTTTATTAATCTATTCTTACCGGCATATGCATTGCAAGAATGAGGCGGGATATAGTAGAGTAGAGTAATGATAATAAATATTTTGCCATCAAATCCAAAGAATCTCACTCAGAATCTCTGCCTGCATTTCCCGGATTCCTCTCCCACTCTGAGCAGTGCAGTGCAGAGCGTCTTCCCACTCTCGATTAGTAAACGTCAGATGATGTAAGGATTTGATTTGATTTGATTGTAAATAGTGATAGAATCAAACCGGCCAAATCAACCTCGCCGTGGGTGTGGGCGAGGTGTTGGATTTAGATTGAACTGACTTCTTTCATTCACAAGATTTTCTAGATTTCATCAGACGACCGACCGACTGGAGGAATGCACAAAATTAAATATTCTGCATTCTAGTTCTGTTCTGATTCTGACTAAGTTGTCCCACATTTTGGAATTAAATTCAAACTCGTGGGAAATGGAAGAGAGAGAAAGCAAGCAAGCAAGCATTGGAATAAAGGAAGAAATTCAAAGTAAAGCAGCAGCAGAATGCAATGCAATGCTTCGTCGCGATCGCGATAAATTTGATGAAGAAAAGCGTACATGGAAATGGAAATCGCGAGCAGATTCGTATAAAAGTGGTGTGTGTGTGTGCGTGTGTGCCGAGCCGACCACGTACGTTTCCTACATGTGTGCATACATTGAATTGACTTCAAAAGAAAGTCAGGCAGGCAGGCTTGGCTAAGGCGGCAAGTTCAGTAAGTTGGCGTGACATGGGGATGGATATGGTGCCGGTGTTGGTGCCCGTCTTGTGATATCACGTTGCGTCTCTTTTTTTGAAATTTGTTCCTTTGAGTTTGAGTTGGTCGAAAGGACTAGGTTTTCTATAGTAGAAAATCTGGTAGAGCAAGCGAGCTTGCCTGCCTGGTGAGCTGAGCATATGCATGCATGCTTTTAGTGACTACTGTGGATGGCAGCAATCATGCTCGACTATGACAGAAGCCCGGGAGTGACGACGACGACTGGTGGAACCCGATTCCTTTTGATCATTCGCAAGCGCAAATAATTACACCTTCGAGCAACACAATGTGTGAACATCAAATGGGGATAAATTTGTGGCAACTTTTCATGTCACGAATCAACTCACTCATGAATGAGATCACAGTTTTCTTTTTCTGCCTACAATCTACTAGTACGGACACCGCCACCAACCTCACACCTAATGGCGGACGGATATGCATGGCGTTGGCGGCAATGAATGCAGCCAAACTAAACTAAACTTGTACTTCTTCAAGCCTATTTATCACATTCCATGCTCAAATTATTACGAAAATTATGTGTCATTAAAAACTATTTTGTTGGATTCATCATCATTTGGCTTCCCGATCAGTGCAGTGCGTTAAATTTTAGCTTTAGGCTTTCTGCGTTTTGATCCACTCATTCCACGTGCAGGATCAAAATTTAATTCAACGTCAGTTTGCATTGCACCTGCAATAAAGGCTTGACTTTGCTCAATGAAATTTCTAGGCTTTATAATTCGGCTCAAAATTTTCACGTAAAACCTGATCAAGCTAGTTATGATTTCCCTGGGCGCCACATTGAATCATTCAACATTGAAATAGCAGGACAAATTTAGTTCTCGATTTCTCGTTCATTCTTTTGTTTATGTCAGGGTACGTAGATGTACTGTACTAGTTGTCATTGTCGCCATTCTTGCGACTTTTTTCAAATGGAAACACTTGGCAGTTTGACTTCAATCTTCCTTGACATAGTCGTGGCACGAATTCAGAGCAAAGAAGATTGTAGTGTAGTGCAGTACTACATGGAATCCGTACTTTCCGTACGTACGTGACTCTCCTTACTCACGCAGGCAGTGTTTTATATGTAACAAAAATGACAGGGATGATATGACAAACAACTGTTGGAGGAGAATACCTAAATGAACTTATGTACATGTCAAGCCTTCTTGGCTCTTCCGGTACTCTTGCCGGTAAGGTACGCCACCACGGCGCCAATTGTATGCATGTACGTCGTACGTAGGTTTCACAGACTCATCTGAATTTGACTCACATTTTGACCTGGACATAAAAAATGCAGAGTGCAAGTGCTTTTCGGTAGTCATGCAAGTGAAAGTCAGTTGACATGACACTGCCTGCCTGCCTTCCTCTTCTACTCTTCTTTTTTCTCACAATCACATGCAATGCATGTCACCAAAGTGAAATTGTCAAAAGATTCCTTTTTTTCCACGAAAGCCTATGTATGTAATACTTGTGTGTGTCACGAAAGGAAGGAAAATGAATGCGATCTCTCAGCACAGCACAGACTAAAACTTTACTGGCCCTGACTTTTTTGGTGGGTTCTCTGAGAGCTTTAGTTTGGGCTTGTGCTTGTTCAGAGGTAATAATTTTGTTCCTTTCTCATTATGTTTGCTTCATAGATTTTTTAGTGTTGCCGTTATGTCGAGAATTCAAAATAAAATGTTCTCCACGGCGTAGTTGAGGAGCGAGGAGAGAGGAGGTGAGCAAATACTTTATGATTTTGCTCTGAAATATTGGATTTTATTCAAAAGAAAGTGAAGGAAATGACATGCTTTTCCTTGACTTTTGGTGGCTACTTTCCTGCCCAGACAAAAAACCTCGAGTCATAAAGTGTGCAGAATTGAATTTTGTCAGAGACTCAAGATATGCATGCATCCTGCTCCTGCCTTGCCTCACCCGTACACACAATGTTATGTCGTGCACGTAATAATGTATTAATACTTTCTTCTTTTGATTTGTAAAGAGAAAGTCGAGCATGCATTGATTTTGCTTTCTCTGTGTAATGTGTGGGTGCATGCATTTCTAATGGTAGCGACTAGCTACCTCACTGCACTGTTCAGCTCTGTATCATTTTTTTTTTTTTACCAGAGAATATACTTTATGCCATGCCTCATTTGCAGGATTGATGTGTTAGTTCTTTCAAAAAATAGACCCTTGCTTGTGCAATACGAACCGAAGAGGGAACTCTACGACTTGTGAGTCAAGCATTCGGGTGAAAGTGGTTACGAAAATCCGGAATCCAAAATCTGAAACAAGTGCTACAAGCTTTGTTAAAATTTTGATATTGGGCGAATTTTTGACGTTTTCAACGTTGCCGGAATTCTGGAATCCTGGAACTTTACGGGAAAAGTTAAAAGGAGGACCCTTCTCTCATAACATTTTTTGCCGCCTTGAGGTCATACGCAATTTCTGAAAATCTGGTTTGACTGAATGGACAGCATTCTTCCCAGCCAATTTAATGCAAGTATTTCTAAAAATCGCAAAAATTCGCAAAGAACCGAAATTTGAGCAGTGAGAGCCAGCGCAAATACTTGCAGAGATATCTTCTAAATTATTTAGGGTTTTTGGACCACTTTTTCGACGATTTCGATTTACTCCTCAGACCTGTCCCTCCTTAGTCTCTACGTGGAACTCAGAGAACAGACTTAGACTTTTACTTTTACTCATGCAAACGTAAAAGTTGCAGGAAACGAGGTCCTCATTTGTATCCTTTCTTTTCATTTTCTGGCTCTCATACATAAGTTAAGCTGTAGAGTCAGCATTTTGAGGAAAGGATGTATGCATATAGATTATGTACATGACTACATCCCGTTACGATTTGACATGCATGCTCGGTGAATGGGAGCGGACTTGAGTAAAATATGTAAAAAAGGAACGTCGAACAGGATTGGGAGTCGTACGTACGTACGTAGTAGACTTCAGAGCTCAGAACTGACATAATATGAAATCACATTCACTTTTCTATTATTGACAAATGACTCTCTTCCTCCACATACTAACGACTTCCATTTCCACTCCATAAGCATCGGGATTTGCACATACATAAATGCACGACGTGCATGGAGAAAGAAGAATGAATCGTTGAACAATATCGGTAACAATTTGAGAGAACGAAGAATGCGAGAAATGAATTCTCTCGGTAATAGCATTACTACGCATGTAGTATTCTGAACATCTCTACCTTAAGTGCTATCCTTATGATATTAGCGTAGTTGCGTAAGTTTGGAGCTAAGATTTAAAGAATGAATAGGAGAATCACGGATGTTGAGACAAATTCGTGCTTTGCTGAGGTTATGCACTACACAGTTCTCAATAATTTTGATTTCACTTTCACTACTCCCTTTGGCTTTGTAAGGGGGGAAAGTTCCTTGTCAGATTTTCGGTCCTGACAATTAACTTGGTCAGCGGCCGAACATGTGAACATAATTAAATTCAAGGTTATAAAATTTAGAGATTTTTCATAACGTAAAATAACCATATAATTTTTCATACATCGAAGTAGTGAACTTGGCGATATTATTTGAAAGAGCAAAGGCAGTGGCAAGCCCAGAATCTTGCCATTCAACTATGTTCATAATTAATAGGAGGGGATTAGTTAGCTTTTCCATCAAAGAGAAATTTCATTCGGGAATAGAAATAGGGAATTACTACTTACACGTACATACACGTACGAATAGCATCGGAGCAAAGGATTACGTTCTAGTTTATTCCTCAGCACCTCCTGGGTTACGTATGTATTAATCAGCGTTCAAGATTCACCAGAACCAATATATTTCACGACTCTCGTCGTCTCTGGCTTTGCTTGTGAGTCTTATGTTATTTCGGCTCTTCCTGGTTCTTGGTCGGTCGACAAGGATCCCTTCCAATGGCACTAGAGGAATGCGGTCTAGGATGAATTTGTATGGTATTTGATGAATTTCTCGAGGACATGAACCAGATCGCCTTGCTTGCCATTCAGAACCAGAGTAAAGCAAATGAGAAGCTCAATCTCCATCTTCTCACACGATTAGCCGAACAGCAGAACAGCACAGCAACGAAAAGTTGGTGAAGTTCTACACATACAACGACACAACACTGAATTGGCCTGGCCATCTCATCCGATTCTCGAAATTTTACAATTTGCAATCTACAAAGACCCCCGTACCCGACAGCGTAGTAAAATCTGTAGTCAAAATTGATTTTACTCGTTCGCTCAAACCACATCAATTTTTAACTTTGACAGAGTCAGAGACGGCTGCGACGGAAGCCGGAGAGGAATAAGACTTGCGATAATATTTGTGTTGCCGGATGAAATGTATGCACAAGGTTCGTTCCATTGAAAAAAAGACTGATCTTTGGAAAGAAAGAAAAAAGTCAAGTCAATGGAGGCATTCAGATCATACGTGCAGCGAAGAGCGAGAATGTAGGCAGGGAAACATCAAATGATATTAAAAAACAGGTTTCTTGCTCAAAACTCTAGAAAGTTGTCATGCTTGCATACTCAGCGCTATGTGCTACAATGTTGCCAGCATATTTTTTGTGAAAGTTTCGCAGGAAATTGAAAAGCGTTCCTGCTGGCGAAAGTCTTCATCGTATTGCATTGCATTGCTTTGGTGTGCACAGCACAGCCACAACTCACGAACGATGACTGTGAGAACTTTGTTACTAGTTTTTAGGCCAGGCCAGGCCTAAGCAAAGCAGAGCAGAGCATCGTCGTTATAGTAGAACATTTCTTGCAGATAACACCTCCAAGGTAAGCAACGTACTTAAAAACAGTTGTAATTTTCTCAGGATTGTGTCTGCTCTTGACTTAAATCAACTCTTGCATAGGTTTTAATTTCCGGGTGAAGAAAGAGAGATCCCTCTGCGCCCTTCACTTTCAGACAGAACAGAAGCAACCACCACAAGCAAAGACAGGAAAGGAAAAGCACAAAGAATACAGACGAAGAGAAGACGACAACTTTGACGTCTTTTTTCTTGCCAGGCCGGGCCAAGACTTTGTCAACTTTGTAATTTACAGAAATTATTTGCCAACAAACAAGGATTCTAAAGTGTAACCGGGAAACTGCATGGAGCTCCCAGCCCAAAACCTTTCCTCTTTCCTCCAAAATTAAACCAAACTTTCTCCGGAGGGTGTCGCGAAGAAAGCTAGACTTTCTCCGTAACCTCATACATAAAAAGTTTAGCAAAGTTCTTCTCCGTTGGGTGCAAATTTCTTGTACGTACGTACGTACGTTTGGTCGAACCCACGAGCAAAACTTCAGATTTGATTTGGATCTAAATTTAGAGAGAAAGTTTGAGTTTGAAATAGAATGAACGGCACGCACGCTGCTCCTGAAATAAGCCTAACCCCAGGATGTCAGGAAAACTGAGTGCGGTTTTAGTTCCTCAACATCTAAATCGGGAGCGACAGGAGCTGAACAGGAAAGTTTTGAGACAAGTTGTTCTTCTGCGGTTTGGCACAAATGAATCACTATTTTAGCAATCTTGAGATGACCAAAATCCAATGTCCTCTTGTCTCTGACATTGGCTGGCTTTGTCGCTGATAAATCTGATCAGTCCCTACTTAAAAAAAGATCATTGCATTGTGTGCCTGTGTGCTTGTGTGTGGGTGGTGGCGGTGGATGGTGTGGAATAGAAAAGTGGTGTTGTCAGTCAGTCGTGCATCACAGCAGCAGCAGCCTTGCAAACTTTGAAAGTTGCCGAATCGAGAGTGATAGCGGTGGTGGTGGGTTGTCTTCTTTGGCTTGGGTGAGATGAGAGAACCCGACAAGAACCAACTGATAGTGATAAGTGAGTTAAGCAGAACGGATTGCTAAAGTATTAGCTCTGATGATGATGAAATATGTGACCCGCACCAAAACCGAATTTTAGCTCTCGCGTCCGTCCACGACGCTCCCTTCTATTCTTTCCTTCCACTTCCAAACTTTGGGTCTCTGTAATTAATCCACTTCAGGCAGCAGCACAGCAATGGCGGCGGCGGCAGATCATCCGATGCCGATGCCCTGGAATACCCGGCAAAATTCTTTACTAGTAGTAGTAGTCAGTAGTCAATGTGAAGAGTACATATTGGATGAGCTTAGCTTACATAGTTGGTGCTGCAATTAGGCAATTATTTGCAGATGAATGAGTTCGTTTGAAAGAATGAAGGAATTGTCTGTCCTTCCTCGAGCTCGTAGCTCGTCGTCAGTCAGTCATGAGTCGAGCCCTAGGAATTAATTTTTTTTACAAAATTAATCGTTAAGGTCGACTAATTCTTCTGTATAGAATTTCCATTTAAAGAAAAAGTTTCATTCCTCCTCTCTTTTTTTTACAGAGTTGAGAATGTCAATCAGTCGATTTTGTTGCAAAAGACCCTTGCTTTTTGGACCTAAATTTATTCAGGCGAGCATGAAAGGAATGACTGGACTCGTTCACTCTTCGTCTTCTTCCCTTATGCAATGCAATGCAATGTAGGCAGGCAGCCATGCATAAGTGTGCTGGTGGAATGCAAGATTACTACATGCTTCAAACTGCCTGCAAGGGAAAGATTACGAAAGGAAAGTTTTCTAGCAAAAAAAGCAGAAGAAGAGGAGGACTAGACAATGGCGAAGAAGCGAAATTTTTCCATCCATCCTTCGCTCTATTCTATTCTTCACTTTCCCCGTGAGTGAATCGAGAGAAATTAGCTATCTCCGTTTTGAATGAAAAATTAATTTCTTTCTTATCTTTTCTTTCTCTTTTGTTCATCAGTCTCTTTCTCTTGCACAAATATAATGTGCAAAAACCTATGGAGCAAGTCAAGAAGTTAAGTCAACCCAAACCTAGTCGAGACGCGAGAGTCAAGTCGAACATTCTGCAGTACAGTGAAGACCTAGCCTGGCCTAGACTCTTACGCTAGACAGTCAGCTTAGTCATTGCTTTGCCATTACAGTACGTGTATTACGCGGACGACGAGATGCATCTCTCGGTCCGCGACTGCTGCTGCTGCTGCTGCTAGTTTGGAATGAGGACGACGAGAACGAGACGTACGTATGTATTCCATGTTCACATGTGTAGGACAGAAATTAATTAGACAAAAGATAATGGGAAATTCTTTGCTCATCTTACCCTCCTTTGATTGCAACTTTCAATCTACCACACGCGCGGATGCTGATCAGATCACAAGAGCAGAGCAGAACACTCAAAACATGGGCCCTATTTGTTTGTGGTAATGGATTTCCCACATCACAGGTCGAGATAGTAGAGAACGAACAAACTAGACTCTTCCAACAAATTACTCCGTACTACTACGAATTAAAATTAAAATTCCAAGTAATTGGGTGAACATTTTCCATTTTTTTTGAGCCCGGGGATTGCGCCGACTTTTTATTTAATTAGAATTAAAAAAATCGACAATTAGGTCAGGTCTCCAAATTCTACTCGTAACTATTGACTTTTTTTTTCTGAATTCCCATCAAGCTCTCCACTTCTTCATGCCGTCTTGGACTTCTCAGTCCCAAGTTTTACTCGATGCATCTCCCTAGCTCGAAGTAGAGTACTAGTAAGTAGGCCGATTGGAGGGCCCATTTACTGGCCAGTTAAGAAAAATTGCTATCGTTCTGTTTCAAGAGAAACTGACTGGTTTTCCGACGTGCGGGTGATGAAAAAAGATAAGAGAGATATAAAAGTAATTGATGCTCCATGATACGTTAATGGAGACTAATGTTGAGGCCTTCCCACTACATCTATATGGCATAGCCGCAAGTGCACTCGGCATGCAACAAAGTAACGCAGTATCAGGTCAAGAGGTCAACGCGGAGGTTTTCTTTTACACGGAGTTTGTCCTTGGGAATTCTACAGCAAAAAAATAGCTAACCTGGAGTTAATGCAACTAACACAATAGCCAATATTGAGTAATTGAGTTTACAAACAACAATATATAGTTCAAGGCTTCCCCAAAAAATTCAACAGATATGCAAGTTTTTCCGTGATCACTGCTTAGCGAAAATGAATGTGCATTTCTCGAAGGTAATCTGTAATGAAATGAGGTGAAGTATCTACCGCTTTGCCGTAAATATTGAACTCGGTAGCAGATCTAGTAGTCTCCCCGGTCTAACGGTCACTTGCAAACTTTGCTCTGTAGTATTTCTAGAATCTATTTTGGTCAGCGAGGATATCATTACTACATGGAAACATTCAGAAGTCTGTTTGTATGTACAATGAAGCTCCCCAAAGTCTCGATATTTTTGCCATAACATCAAGAATTGTTGGTGGAGCCTTCCGGTCCGTTCTTTTTTCCTTAAAGAAAAATCGACTGCCATTATGGACGCCCTCCGACTGGTAATTTATCTTTTATTCTCTTCCTTTCCTTCGTGTGAAGTGAAAGAAGCGCGAGTCCGTGTGCTTTTCCTTTCTGAGACTGTCTGCCTGCCTGCCTGCCTCGTACACAATCTTACGAGACTTAGAACGACGACCAAAGGCACCGGGCAAAAGGCATCTCCCGCACATTTTTATATCATTTCCTCTCCTATCTCACCCCTGACTTTCTCCTTAAGGTTCTACTACTAGCATGTACGGCACTAGAGATCGATTCTTCGTAAAGATAGATCGCTTGCTAAGCCTAGGCCTAGGTGTGTCCAAGTCCAAAAGTAATAGTAGAGTAGACTTTTGCCTGTCTGCTGAATGTGTGCTCAAGTCGTGACTAACCCTTGAATTGTCCTCCTGTCCTCTTTTCCACGGTACAGGAGGCCAAGAAGAGAAAGTAGTAAGGAAAAGTATAGCACTCTGTGGAAACCCCAAAGTCGGAGCTTCGGACATTTATGTATTTCCCAGCTCTATCATCGGCCCATCGACTTCAATTGTTCCGACACCTTCTTCCTTGTCCACCCCTGAAGAGAGCCATCAAGAGAGAAACGTGAGTTAGATCAATTTCACTGGATCCTGAAGCTCCGGGTCACCAAACTTGGAAAGATAGGTCGTGAGGTCGGAGTCCCACGACCATGCAGTCTACAGAGGTTTTCAGCTTTAGCCACTCAGCCCAGACAGTGCAAATGCAGAAGTGCAGAGCTCTACACGCAAATTAACTTCGGGTTGAGGTGCAGGCAGGCATTGAAGCCGCTTTCTCAAACTCGGCCGTAGTATTCATTTCAATTATGTCAATTATACGTTCAATTGTGACCATAACGCCCACGATCGAGACAGTCATTTTAGTAATTGGTTCGCTAATTATATGAAGGAGAAAGCAGACAAAATATGTACTGGGCTCCACACACTCCGCATATGTTATGTTCGAAGTTCGAGCAGCAGCATCAATTAATTGTTCACTTATGTTGATTCCTTTAGTTATCAATATGAAATACAATGCCAGTTATGCCAGAGAAGCTTGCTTGAGAAGGCAAGTCATTTGTTTGAGAAAAATGGATCTCTCTCTGCCTATCCATCCAGGAGGGCGATGGGACCATTAATAAAGTCGATACGGACAAGTACAAATTACTTGTCTAATGGCTAAAAAAAATTCAGGCTCAATTATTCCGGCCCTTTGGGTATACCTGGAAACTGAAAAGTCACTCGTTTGAAACGCTTGCATGTTCTTGGAAGAACCATGCAGTGAAGGGTTATTGGTTTGAAGAATGGAGCCTTGCTACTGACTCTGTACTGTCTACTACGTACTGACCCACAAGTCTAGCATATTAGGTGTATGCTGTAGGTGGGAGTAAGAATTCGAAGAAGGAAATCGTGCATTCAAGTGTAAAGCTGGCTGCCCTAGCTCAACATTCTAGTCGCCGGTCTGTAGAAATCGCAACGTAAGTGAAAAGCAGCAGACTTTCTCCTGAATTCCACTTAATCCTGAACCCTTCTTTGCTAGTAAATCATTTCGAATTCCCTCATTTTGGCATTATGGCCGTTAAAAATAATTATTACCTCACAATTCGCTCTTATAAATTTACAGGTAGGATTACTTTCTGTTTCTTCGTGTTTTGAATGGTTCGCATTCTCCACGGCCACCACGGCACATGGTCAAGCTTCAAGCTTGCACAGAAAATTTTTTAGCCGCGACGGACTCGGACGAGGCTACAGGCTAGCCACGGCCTGTGCTTGCGTTCAGCATTATTTGAAGAGGTACAATTTTAGACACAGCAGGCCTTCTTCTAGAACTACATAGTTTACGATATCAATTTCCAAAATTGTGAGATTAATTTCCACACTAGATAAATGAGTTATCATTATTTTTCTTTTTCTCAAGTTCATTACTTGAGGTTAGTCAAGTCTCTAATGGTAGAGTAAGGCATTGCAGAGACATTAGGTTTTCCCGGCAAAGAAGGCTAGGGCGTCTAACGCGTCTAGGTCTGACTTTTGGTTGTTTCTCTCAATTTCTCATCGAGTCTGCTAAAGTCTTGAGTAGAAGCTGAGTGGCAGCAGAACTTGGGACTTCGATATATGTACGTACGTACGTAAGTAATGAAGTATGTATGTGTGTTTTAGTGTGTATACTTTGGCCGAGTTGGTGCTGTGGCCGTGCTGTGGTAGTGGTTGTAATACTTTACTTACTTTACTGATTCTTGGGTTGCATACATTGCATTGCATCGCATTGCGAATACATCTTTCTCTCTCGTAATTCCACGAGTTGAGGGCAATGATGCGAAAATGGAGATAAATCTAAGGAAAAGTCGGCCGATACTGACGCTCAAATTAAGTAGATGGAAAGTTTGTGTTAGCCTTAGAGCGGCGTAACTCAACGACTGTACGTACGACTACTACCAGCTCTCTCTGTCATGCTACTAATGTTCCTTTCAATTAAAAGAAATCGTCTACATTCATTCCTCTACTGAGAAGAAAAAAAATAAGAGAGCAACTAGCACCAGCGCCAGTCAAGCCGTCAAAGGCACAGCGCAGCACAAACCTCAAGGAATGAATCCCCGGCAAAAGCAAACAATTGAAGTTTGTGTTCCTGCCCAGCCTGCCTGCTCGCTCGCTTTTTTGTATAAAAAAGTCCTTGTTGCGTTTGTACGTTGTGGCGTCCTACTTTGGCAGACTTTCTTTGATTGTTTACGCAGACTTGACTCCAACTATACTTAATTGACATTTTAACTTCTTTGGATTTGTAATTTTTATTTACAAAGTTTGCTCTTGCTTCCTTTGATTGCATTTTGCTCTAGCACTGCTTACTGCTGCTCTTTTTTAGATTTCATTTCGGTGTCCATTTCCGTGAAGTGAACTCGTTCGGAAGACTGCTCTGCCCAAATTAAAAAGAGCCAATAAAATACAACTGCAAATTTGAACAAATTGTCAACATTGTCAATTGCCAAAATTTTGTTTTTGATGGCCACAACTAATTCAAAGACATGTTAAGTCTTGATTAAAATTTGTGGTTAGAGCTGAACGGCAAACCATTGAGAACTTTCTCCTCGGTGAAAAGTTTATCAATTACTACTAAACCCACAAATACTGTACTCCACACTGCACATTGGATGGGTGGGCGGTGCAACTTGTTTGGTTTTATGCCTTTCGCTAAAAGTATTTGGGCGATGGGGAAGACTTTATAGGATGAGTTGATAAAATTAAACGTCAAATTGCCAAAGCCTAATTTCCTCAATACTTAGACCAAGAGAAAATTGGAGATTGAGGGAAAGACGCTGCTGCTACTTTACGGCCAATGTTCCTAACATATCTGTTAGTATCGTGCGTTTATACAAACTGCTGCCGAACGCTTTGAGCATTTCATAGCTTGCTTGCTTGATTTCTCAAGACGAGTGAGTGGTGGTGGAGGAATTCATTGCTTTCACTTACTTTCACTTTCACAATGCATGGCCCTACCCCTACCCATGTACTCGCCGCTTTCTAATCTGAGGGCCTTCCTTAGCTCGACTCAACTTACGGCATCAAATATTGGATACCCTCATTCATCAGCTTCCCTAATAAAATGGTTTCGGCAACTCCAAGTTCCCCCCCTTAACGTAGTAGAGAGAAAATGTACGCACACATCTATCTACTCTGGATTTTAGATGATTCCTTTGGCTCAAACAACCAACCCTGCCTGCGGTTTTCTCATCCTAACTTTCTTTCATTAATTTAGAGATGGAGAGAAGGCCTGGCCTTGCCTTGGTCGGTCTCACGCATACTTTACTTTAATTTTCCTCCATCCTTCGCTTTCTCAGGTCTTTGACTAACTTTATACAAATCACTGCACACTCGCACACTGCTTGTGCATATACATAGCTTTACTCTTTCCTTCCTTGAATTGAGGCTAATCAACCAGAATGTTGGCTAAAGCTTCATGCATGTAACATTACTACAGGCATTTGAAGTGTAGTGAGAAAAAAAGAGCTCAAACCATTTTGGACTAACTTTTCCATTTTGCCAAAGTCAAAGTTGAGCGCCGCAGCGTAACTTTTGACTGACTGACGAACGAGAGACTTTTCACCCCACCCATTTCTCCCTTGCCATGCCACGACGGCCACAGAATTTAATTTTGAATCTTGGTCCGTATGATCCCAAGCCGCAGCTTTAAAAAATTATATACAGCATGCGAAACAAGCTGCGAGAAAGCTGGAGAAAAAACTCTCGCTTCCATTTCCAGTCAGCCTCTGACTAAAGGAAAAAAAAATCAAAATAAAATTTTACGTTTACGTACAAGCCATGCAGGACAAGTACAATTTGCTTTCTGTAGGACTTTCCCTCAATTCCAAGTCTACAAGACTTGAAGCCAGAGCCAGTGCCTGCCGCATAAAAGCAAGTCTGCCTGGAATAGTTTGAACTTGGAAGTCTACAGTCAGTAACAAAACGTTTTGAAACTAAGCTTAGTTTATGAACTGAAGAGAATGTCACGGACGCGTCGTACATTATGCACACCAATTTAACCAGGCGGCGGGGAAAGCAGTAGCAATACTAGGTCCTGGTCTTGGTCCTGGAAGGGAGATATACAAACCTAACGATTTGGAAAAAGGGAGCAACCCTTTTGCCTAGTGAAGCCAATTTGAAGTTTACTTTCTTTTCATTTCATTGGTTCGCCTGTGCGTCATCAGAAACTTGGGGCACAAGAAAGCACAAGCAATCCTTTGCTACTACAGATTCTGCAGCACCCTAGCATTTACTTCAACAACAATAAACTAAACTGCTTCCGCCCGCTTGTAGTTTCCTGTCGCTTTTGTTTTGCGAAATTGTCCCAACTTGCTCGACAAATTATTAAAATCAGATTCAGGGCTCTGATTTAAATTACAAAGGACAGAGCTGCGACGACGACGACTTTGGGATTCGGGTGACTCGATGATTTATGAGTGATTGAGTGCGAACGTGTACATACATAAAAAATTGAATAAGAAATTTTGCTTGAGTCAGTCTGTGGTTCTCAAGTGCAGCGCAGGGCAGGGCAGGCCGGCACCGGTACTGCACTGCACTGGTTTCCAATTTTGCTGAAAGCTAGAAATTGTGACGGAGATGTTGAAGAAATTGCAGTGGGACTCACTCAGTTTGTATTCGGGCTCAAAGTGAATTTGGGATTCAATAATAGGGCTGAGCCTCTATACGTGTAGTTCTAGAGACATGGGATAAACATACACACTGAACACACACACACACAAAGCCGACCGCCCAAACGCACAACTCGTACAAAATACAAACCATCCGGGTGGGTAGCGAGTACTGGGTATTGCATGCCGGGTAGGATAGGATGCAGGCAGGCATTGCTCAATCATTCTGTTTCGTTCAAATGGTTGAGTGGCTCTGGGTACACAGATAGTGTACGGTGTACGGATGAACCAGCAGCGGAACTGTGTGTGTACGTAGTATACGACGACGACTACTGCGGATAATGCGTGAGAGTGTATTGTGGAGAAATAGAATCGTTACAACGTTAGCACACAATTTAAACTTCATCTAATCACCCCATTGTGACAATTGAGTGAAAGACTTGCAGCAAGTAAGCAGCAGTGAGCGAGAGAGGAAATCGCAATCTACTTTCTTCAGATCCTCGCAGGCAGGCTGCTCCTGCACTTTCTCCCGCTTTCCCTCACGTCTCTCGCCGTCTACGTAGAATGCTGAAGTTTTTCTGGAAAACTTCAGTCGGCGAAATTCTCGGAGCGAGCAAGCAATACACAACGCAACCCAACGCAATCATGAGACATTCAAAGAATTTTTATCACAATTTTTCAATGTTATTTGTACTTGGACTAGTCTTCCTTTTTGAGTCGTCGAGAGATACTGCTGCTGCTGCTAAGTAAAACTTATTGGCACCTAACGATCTCTGATTCAATAGGTCAAATTGGTCTGGCTTAAATGCCTAATTCAATACAGAATGAGCCATTTCAGCCGCTGAAAGTTTAAAATGAATATATTCAGACCCAGACCTGCCCAGATCTGCCCTGTCCTGTCGTCGTTTGAACGAATTGAGTTACCCGGAGAACCTCATGTTTTGAAGTACATAGGGCATAGGACATAGGATTGAGTTGAATTCATATTTCACGAAGGCCTAGGCCTAGGATCCTCACTCACACACTTTACACTTAATATCTTTATGTATGCACAAAAAGCCGAGTCTTTTATATTTGCTTAAACATGGCAGAATCGATTTGATCTTCTCTCCTTTCCCAAGAGAGAATGCTCCTGGCCTGGCCTGGCTGGCCGGAGAAGACGTACTACTGTAGAAGTAGTCGTAGTCGTCCCAAGTTATTGGCCAGGCGTCCCAAACATAAGTATTTCCTTGCACGACACGACGAAGCCCAGCTAGCTAGCCCCAGCATCATATTAGTAGTTGCTCTGATTCGAATTCGTATATATGAACTTTGGACACACATGCATGCATGGAAGGAGGAAACAGAGTGGTTGGGTTGGTTGGTTGGTGAATGCCGGTGAAAAGTTTGAAGCGAAGTTGAGAGTCGAGTCGACGAGATCGACCTCAATCCATTCGAGTGGAGGTTTTACAGTGTAATTCCAGTTCGACGAGTTTCAACTCTAATATCGACCACAGTTGTCACTATTTGAGGGGGGATTGCTTCAAACCTTTGAGCCTTTTCCTTTTTCTTCTGCCTCTTCTTCTCTTTTCAGACTGACCTCTTCAAAACAAAAGAAGAAAATCCTGAGTGCAAACGAGGCGTAAATTTTGTTCAAATAGTGAAATTGCAATCGGTAGAAAGAGGATGAGAGGAGTGAGTCGACCGACCGACCGCACACTAGTAAATGGTGCTCGACTTTTATTTAACAAGTAAAAGAGTAACTCACTCGCTCGCTCTAATACAAAAAGTCATTCCGAGTCGAATGTCGAACGGGTTGAAATTGAGCGGAATAAAATTTAATTGCACATTCCTCCCTTGCCTGCCTGCCTGCCTGCCCACAGCCAAAATGCACACACATTTGGAGAAAGGACGACAGGCCAGGCCCAGCCCCATCACATTGTTAATTCAAGCAAGCCCAACAAATCTGAGCTGATGTGCCCTATTGGGATTCCTGTGACCAACCGCATCTAGACCACAAAAGTTTTCTCTCCTCCCGGTCCCAATCTGCCCGCCAGGCCGCTAGCTACCCGTTTTGAATTAGAATCACAACAATTTTATAACGAAAAGACAGCAGATTTTTTGTATTGAAAATGCTAAATTTAATACAAACGCTATTTGGTAGTATGCGGAGAGAGGTCTTGAATGGAAAAAAGTAAAAGTACAAAGTTCCGTCAACTCTTTAGTTGACCACATTACACAAACAGAGGTATGCCGACAGGTTTGGAAGTAATAAATTTTAGGTTGACAATATTACGTGGACTGAAGGTTAACCCCAGTTCTCACAAGCTCCACACACACACCACACACATTGCAATAGTAGTCACCAATTTCCCCGGAAAAAAGTTTTGTTCGAAGAAAGGAGGGGAAAAAGTTTGCCTTTATTAAATTAAAGTGGTCCGAATCTACAAAGTATTCTCTCTCTTGTTCCTTATCCACAAAAAAAACTTAAGGGAAGCTTACGAACGTACGAAAACTTTGAAAATGTTGACTTGAAATTGCCTCAGTTTGAGAACATAGTTAATGTAAAGGCTGGCGTAGTCGTAGTAGTAGTACTTTAGTAGTATTGGTCCTCCACTAATGGGAATAGAAATCAAGAATGGAAAAAGAAAACTGCTGCTGCTGCTGCTGTCAAGACAGTAAACATTACCAGACTCCGACCGCGACCGCGACCGGCCATGTCGCTGCAGCGCAGCAGCTCGAATCTTGATTTGTCCATATTTTCCTCCTCGTCTCCAAAGTTTCAAATGAAAATTTGAAGTTGACAAAATATGTGTGGTGTTCCAAACCTGGTGTGGTCCTTGAGCTGAGCTCGTTCAAGAAAAAAAACTCAAGCTCAAGATCTCCCATGGATGGATTGAATGTTGGAGAAGCAGCAGGGTTTGGGTTTGGATTTGGATCTCCTCACAGAAGATTGAGAAGAAGCTGGAGATTACTGACTGGTTTTGAAATAAATTCTCCCGTCTCTTTTTTTATATTTTAAGCTGAAGAAATTGGCAATCTTACAGATATATGTACGTACGTACATAGGTTGTGTGTGGAAGGGCAGGCAGGCAAGCATTTGTATTGATCTTGAAGAAAAAAAGAAGAAGAGCAAGCATATGATGATATTGCATTACATATATACATTTTTTTCCTCCTTCTTCTTCGTCTTCTTTGCTTTGCTGTTGTTCAGAAAATCGAATTCTCGTGTGAAACTGATTTGGAAACTGTGAACGAGCTGATTTCGATTGAAAAACTTTTTCTTGTCTGCCCTGCCCTGGCCCTGCTCTACTCTCTCTCTCTGTGCTGGGCTGGGCTGTGCTGTCTATGTATACACTACTTTCTCACATCCGCATCCTTTTTTGAGTGCATCAGCAGCAGCAGCAGTATTGTACATTTTAGTTGTATTCTTAGTCTGTCTGTCTATACATACATTCACTCTGCAACTCTGCTCTGCAGCTTTCTCCATCTGAGCTCCCAAATGATATTGAAATAATGATACTGAGAACAGGGAAATGGAAGTTTAGGCTAGGAGGAATTATACTCTTACTCGTTCGCTTTTTTTCTCTTACTTCAGCTGCTGCTGCTGCTGGTCTTGGTACGGGTTTGGTTCTCGCTCTCGCTGCCGCCGAAAATACGATTGGAGAAAGATAGCAGAAGATACAATTGCTCTACAAATGGGATACTTACAGCCAAACTCGTACGTTAAAATCTACATAGGGCAAGAGCGAGTGAGCGTTTTTTCTCCTTCGTCTCTTTCTTCGCCAAGCAGCGGCAGCAGCAGGCTTTCCTTTCGTACTCCTACTTTACTGCTAAAGAGTCAATGCATCTTATTCAATGAGTCTTCAGCGACGACGACTACGACTTTGCTGCTCAACTACTTTCTTTTAATTCTAGTCAATACTTTTCACGTCATTCCACCCAGGCCTTTAAATGTTGGAAGTTAAATCGTTCCAAGGCGACACAAAAACTAATTATAGCCTTACATAAAAGACGCAGCCAAAACTGCGAAAAAATCGTTAAGATTTTGGGCGTTGGTCTGGTCCCGTGGGACTGGGAGTGGGACAGATACAAAAAAAACTCGTATCTGTTAAAGAACTTGATGGGGGTACTTTTTTTGCTGCTGGTGCTGCTTTGAATTTGCAATATTGTTTATGCGCTTTGAATTAGAGGCTAATGGTGATGAGCTGAGCTAGAAGACCAAGAATAATTTTATTTTCATTTCGCGTTGATCACATATGGTTGGCACGTATTATCAGAGTGAGACGGGTTGAAATACATGGCAATAACTCACGAATCCGCCACCAACTACTACTACGACTACTGTACAAACTCTGATACGTTGCTGGGCTGTTGGCTAGGTCCTTGAAGTTTGAGTACAAAAAAAAAGTTTCTTGAGAAACAAGAGGGAACAGACAGATTTTATTGCCAGTGTTCGGTGTTCGGTGCTCTGGCACTAAAATGGGGAGCAGGAAGAAGAACACTGCACAGAGACACAGACAGAAGAGTTGTTTGGAAGCCAAAGGAAAGGATATATGTAGTATATTTTGGGGTTTCTGGCACGATAAAGTGGGGAATATACTATAACGCATTTGTCATAAATGAGAATTACGAGGACGAGACCAAGACTTCAAAATACCAAGAGTGTTACTGATTTGTCAAGCAATGGGTTTTATTTTGATCCTATCATTATTCATGTCTCTCATCAGTTCCCTTCGTCATCCTATCCTATCCCATCCGCTCTCCTCGTCTAACTCTCGTCTTCTTCTGCCTTTTCAGTTTCAAAATCTGGTACAATCTTCCAAACCAAAACTACAAAAACAAAACATGTTTATTTCCGTCCTTCCTGGCCCAAATGACGTCTTAGCTTTGGCTTTTTGCAAAAACAATCGGCACTCATTCGAAACTCCTTGGATGTGTATAAAAAAAGTTGGTTAAAACCAGTTATGAACAGAGACAAAATTTTAAGGCTAAACAGCGCGGCTTATTCAAAGCTCTCCAGCCTAGCCTGCCATACTTTCTAGGTGACAGTGTTGTTTGTGTGTCTGGAAAATTCCTAGTTAATTTGAAATTAGCAGTTCATTTCAAATATGAGTAGGAAAATTGCCTATTCGTTTCGTACTTAATTAAATTCCGAACCAACTTAATGAGAAACGTAGAAAATGCGTTTTACGCAGCATTTTCACATCCAACCTGCAAGTACTACGAATGTACCTGATGAGCTCAGTTTCTTTATACCTTGAAGGCTCTGAGCGAGTGTCACTTTCTACTTTGTGCCTTTTAAATAGAAATCCGAGATGGACATGTTTTCCTTTTACGCATTTTGTTAGATACGACGAAGACTAGGCAGACTTCCATTCCATACTCTGCTCAAATGTTTGCCCACAGGCTTTGAAATTGTCGGAGAAGTAGAGAGGAAATGAGAAATTGTTGAGTTGCCACGGCCACAACGGAAATAGCTTTGAATCTGCTTCGAAGTTTTGCTTGCTCCATTCCATTCCATAGGTTGGCAGGCACTACTCCTGCTCGGATGAACAACAAAATGATGTCGAGCAGAGAAGAGAAGCGAAGAGAAAGTAAATGCACAGGTAGAAAGTACTTGCGTCAACGTCAGGTTTTAAAACTTGTCCAAGAGTCCGGACATTTCATTCCTTCCAGGAGTTTATTCCAGAGTACACACATATCTGGATGTGTGTTACTAGCAGACAGGCACCTGCAAATATTCTTTCCTGCTGGGCCTTTGTGTCACGACGATGGCTGGCTGGCGTTCTCGTTCCCGTTTTGTGTAATTTCAGTTGGTCGTTCCTTCTGTACTTTGTACAGTAATGCAGACAATATATGAATGCTTTCACTTGTCAAGTCGTCTTTTTGACAAGTGTCAAGAGAATGACGCCTGCCTCATCACTTTGAAGTGCGACTTTCAATGTGGACTTGTCATGGCAGTACGGGAGATGAAGCCTTCGGACATTCAGCTCTGTTCGGTTCAGTTCTATAATTTCATTCGAACACGTCCAAACACGAGTACGAGTACAGAAGGTCAACAACTTTCACAAGCTTAGAATTCCCAAAACGTGCTCTTAGCATTCTCGAAAATTCATGTAATAGATATGCAAACATATATACTCGCTTCTTACCCTAATAGCTGCGTTATTACACAAAATGTATTCTGATTTTACAATTTGCTATGTCACCATCAATTTATCCGCTGCCTGAGCTGGAGCTAGAGCTCGTTGCAAAAACCTCTCAAATTAGACTCTTGCATGAGCTTGGGAAATCTTGGCGGAGTATTGAATCCCTGGGAGGGGAGTGGGGACGGATTTTGCCTGCTCTCTTTTGCTCTTTGCTGCTGCTGCCTGCTCCTTATTCCTCTCATGAGATATGTAGACTCCTTCCAAGTGAGGAAAAGTCGTGGAAATCATGTTCTCGATCATTTCATGAAATTTTGCTCCTGGTTTCTATCATCATCTCATCCGATGCTGTGCGCTCCCAAGGCTTCAGTGCAGGCAGGCAGGCAGCCGCGTCTCTTGACTACTTTGACTCTTCCGCATTGTACCGTGTGTGTGAAGGCTGAGACCGTAATATTTATCTAAGTGACTAAAATGAATTTCCTGACTCCAACTTTAGAAGGGTTTGCAAAAGCATCATTTGTCCGTGTCAATTTTTTCATCCTGTAATCATTCTATAGCCGGCACCAAAAAACCAACCCTGCCCGTGCCCGCTATCTCTAAATCACACGATTTACTTACTTTCTACTGATGCGGAAGATCTGACTCAATCGGACGGACTAGCTTTAAGTTTCTAAGATCACTCCAATGCTACAGTAATTTTCCACTGGATGGTTGAACTCGGTCTTCATTTTCATCAAACTCTAATTTTTTGGCCAATTTACTGCAAAGTTTAACTCAACTTTCTAATCTTTCGCATAAGATTTTGAAATTTCATTTCCTAAAGTAGCCGATGTTCTATCAAAAGGAAGATTCGCTTCCGGCCGGATTTTGGAATTTAAACTCAACGGCAAACTGCGTGCCTTTGCCGGTGAACCCGGCCTACAAATTTATTCGAACGGGAAACATCTTGCGCTTCTGGTCTGTAAGGTTTGCAACGCATGACTTGAGTCAAGAAGGCACAAAGAAGAACAAAAGATAAAACTAGAAAATTGTATATCACACATAAACGTAACAATTTCCTCCGAGCAACTACACAAAGGATGCACCGTACAATAAGGATGGACCGTGGGACGACAGCGCGAGTTGTCGTTTGCCGGGTTAGGTAGATCTCAGACGCAACCAACAACAATGGTAATCCAGCCAAACAGTCTCTGCGGGCTGGACAGACAGAAAGTAGACCCTTAGGAAAGTTTATGTGTAGGAAGGAAGACATTAGATCTTCAAATAAAATTGTACATAAGTATACATAATGTAATGAAATACCAATTTGTTTTGAAAGACGACTCAGCAACAGCGACATCAAGTCAGATTCAACTCGAGTCGGGACGACGAGCGACTAGATCAAACTCAAATCCTTGCGACAGACGATGGGCTTAGTTCCTTAGGTGCACTCACACGTTCGTTTACGTTTTCGTAGTTTCGTAGTAGTAGCTGAAAATGAGACAACCACGAAACGAGGCTGTGAATAAATATATATGCACAATGTACAAAGCCCAGCCCAGAGAGAAAGACGTTCCATTTCAGATTTCCTCCATTTCGTTTCATTGAATTATATTATAATCCAGTCGAGTCGCATATCTTAATAATGCGAATGGGAATGCAATGCAAGCACACAAAACGAAAGACTCAGAGGAACGAACGAACGAACATTGTCAAGTAGTCTTCCTCTTAGTCGCCTTCTCTTTGCCCTTGTCGTCGTCATCTTCGTCGTCGTCTTCGTCTTATGGGGGCCAAGACGACTAGGAGACGACTTCGACGAAGAACCAGAAGAGACTTCCTTTGAAAGGAAGAAATGAGAAAATAGGTGAAATTTCATCGACCCCAAATGCCTTTCTTTCTGCATCATTATGCACCATTGCTTTCCCTTTAATTCTCTCGTCCCTTTATTGTACCTTCTTCGTCGTCTTCTTGCGCTTTCTCTTCATCTTGCTTTCTTCTCCAAAACCTCCTCCAAGGCTAACTCTGGCCGGCAAGACTTTTCTTCAACTCCTATTCGCATGCAAATAAAATCCACTCAAAGACTACCAATACACACAGTATATACATACGTATAAGGCAGAGAAAGTGGAGAAAGTAGTAGGAGAAAACTAGGCTGTTGTCGTTGGTTTTGGGTCTGGTGCGGTCTTTCGCGTCCTTCTCATGAATACAAGCCCTGTTTTTGCTTCCTCAACACTCGTTCAACTCTTGCTCTACTTGCAACGTTGAATCTTCACAAAACTTCATTCCATGCTGAAAAGAAGCAGCAAGCCAGACCAACCAAATTGTGTTCTGAGTGAGCTCACGTAATTTGCATATCTTAGAAACACATCTTCAAATGGAAAGTGTTTCCCTTCGAGTTATGTGATGTAGGCGACTATAGGGCTAAACGGTATAGTGCTGGGCTGACCAAAGTCGAAAGTTACTGGCAAAACTCTGCACATTTGTTTCTACAATGACTAATTAACTTAATTTATTTGGTGAAAGTTTTAAGGAAGGAGAGGAGAATTGGCGGATGAGCACGCTCACTAAATTTATTACTTGGCAATATATTTTTTGGCAAATTTAAAAATGCAATTGAATAATTGATGGCGCAATCTGAACAATACTAGAATGCCCTTCATGGTTACGATGCAATTTTGTCAAATATTTTGCCCTCCATATAAACTAGCAGTTGACTCTCACTGCCCGAAGTTGGAAATACGGCAAGAATGAGTGGTGGGACGGAGAAATAACTCTTAATCTTTACTCCCTCAAGTTTTAGTAATTTATTTAGGGTTCGAACTTAAAAACGTGGCGACAGTTGTAATACTAAGTAAAGGATAACTTTCCACTCAAAAGAGGGGACAAAGCAATACTACGAATCCCCATATCATGTAGCTAGATCGCATATTACATACAAGAATGGTGGATGAAAGTATCCAAAGGTCGTGAATCTCTGTCTGTGAGGATAACAAAGGAAACCTATATTTAAAGTGTCATTTCATAAGTAACTTTTATCGTCCAACTGGTTATTTATTATGACAAAACGTTCAAAGTCCATTTTCCAGAAATATACACTGGAGTAGTCAGTTCAGGACATGGATAGAGGGTAGAGCAGCAGCAGCATCAAGGTTTTGTTCACACTGCACTACCAGCACGACTGGAGAATTCTTTGAATAGAACAGAACAGAATGTATTCCTTCCTTCCTCTTCCTTCATGTTCATATCTCAAAGAGTTTGGATTTTTTTTTCGGCTGGTTTCCCCTACTTTCTCCGTTCCATTGGCCTCGTACGGACGTACGAAGGGACGACGTGGACATTTATTGCAAAAGCTGCTTTGGTTTCATTTTCCTTCTTCGTCTCTTCGTTCCGCTACCTTCTCCCTTCCCTCTTCCCTTCCAGAAGCAGCCAGCCAGCCCAAGCCTGCTCTGCTCTCAAAGTATTTCTGCGCTTTATTTCCTTGACTCCGTTTCCGCGAGATATTGAAAGATTGCCTATAAATTTCCTCCGTCTTTCCAAGAAAGGACAAATGCTTGAGTACTTACTTAGTCAGCACTAATGCTTTTGTACACCTTACTACTCCAGTCATACCACCACCATTTTACACAGAAACTTTATTAACAACTTTCTGACAACATACTAAACGTATGTACGGAGGAATGCTTTTGCCAATTCTACTAGCTGAAACCTTTCAAAAACAGACATTTTCCATTAGGTTCTTTTATCGGACTTTGGTCTGGCCGGATCGGGTGAAAATAAAAATCCATGGATATGGTGAGTTGGCATTGCTTAAAGTCCAGAGGAGTGTGGATGGGTTAGATTTGCAAGGCATGAAATGAAATATTTCCATATTTTCACACTTCCTTTAAGCACGTCAGCAACAAAAACTAATATTTCCAAACCACATGGTATGGAAACCTGTATTTTTCTTTTCTTTACCTGTCCAAGATGCCTGTTGTCAGTCGATTCAGGGCAGAGAGAAAAAAATACAGAGAAAAAGATGAGAAGAAAAGCCGATCTTGATATATATAATATTACTATCATTCTAAAAATGTCTAGTGCAGTGCAGTGCAAGTCTACTATGTTGAATGCCCGCCTGTGTGCAAGTGAGTTTGTTTTGTTTGTTTGTTATATCGAATCAATATCCATAAATCATTCCATGTTTCCTTTTTTTTCTCTCACTGGAAAAAATCCAAAGGAGAAGTGACGGCCGTCGCAATGAAATGGAAAGCGGGAGATGGACGCCAGCTGCGTCAATGGGAAATCGGAGAAATTCAAACCGGGAAATCTTTCTCCTCATTCCCATACCGTGTATAGGAGCAGCAAAAAAACACTGTGACAAATATACAGAACAGTAAACGAAAACAGTATGAATAAATGTATGACTTCAGTTTTTTTTCTGCGACTTAAATCTCACGAATCAACTCACTCCAGGGCTTTGTGGACTGGACTCGAATTCTTCAGAATACAAATATAACCAGAGTTGATTTCAAGTGAAATTCAGACGGGGGAGACTACTGGTATTTTGTTTTATATTGAATTTGACCACTTCAGTCTTTTATCAATTTCGTATGCAAATAAAACTTTAAATTCCACTCAATTTTTATGTACTGCTTCGGAAGGACGGAGAGAAACACAGCCGCCCCCCCCACCCCGCTGCCAAATATGAAAATTCATGAAATGTGCATTTTATCAAAAGCACACAATATTTAGACAAATTGCAAAATATTTCGTTTGATTACAATTTCACTAGGGGTACACTCTGCATACGCATTAGTCTGTCAGTCAGTTGTCGAATAAACTACTGCAAATAAATATGAAGGGTTTAAGATGCACTTTAGGAATTTGGCAACCACCCCAGAGTGAGTTCAGCAGCCGACAGTCGACCCTCCTGATAATGGAGATAGATCCTCATGGATAAGGATTTCCAAAGTGCTTAAACGAAATAAATTTCAAGGTAAACAATTCCAAAGTGTATTTCTCTCCAAAGCCCATACGTATGTACAAGTGAATTGGATGGAAGGGAAAACACAGATGTCCAATTCATCCGGATAATTTATTGAGTAACAAGATTTTTTCGAAAACGGTATTGGAAACCCTTTCATTTGGGTGAGCTCAAGTGAAAGGTTCTCCATGAGTTACTTTTTAGAAACATGAAAACGTATTTATGACGTGACAATGGAGAGAACATAAAGACGTGTGATTCCATTCTGAGTCATGACTGTTGGGATGTGTGAATCGAGTTGGAGTTTTTTTTCGGTGGTGGTGGTGGTGGAACTGGAGAAAGGAATGAAGGTAAGTTTAGGTTCAACTTTTGCTCCTACAACTTTTGGAACACTCCAACTCTTGCTTATCTCTCGCCTCTCTGCCTTACCTTGAAGAACCGAATGGTGGTATTGGTGTGGAGGGCCGCTGCGCTGTGCGCTGGTATGGCGTGTGAGCCATCCGTAAAAAGGATTAGGGATACAAATCTATCAATGAAATCCTTTTTCGTAAGACCCAGTCAACATTTTCTCTGTCTCTGGCCCGATAAGAGTTTTCTTCTAACCTCATGGGAGACCCGAATTGCTTTTTAGGAAATTACACTTTTACCACTCTTCCAGTTTGAGCTGAGCTGAGCTGTGCTTGACTCTATTTTCTTCTTTCTCTAGCTGCACTATGCACTCCTGCCTTCGTCTTCGTCGGCATTCTCGTAGTGCACTGCTACTGCTGCCACAGCACGCTCCATGTGACTTTGTAAGAAGTTCAATTCAAATCTTACGACTCATCTTTGTTTGTCTATTCCTGAGGAGATTGCAGAGGAGTTTGGAGCCAACCCGTTCAGGTAAAGCTAAAGCCAAGCTGCCGGCTTATGTCGACATTTTAAGAAGTTAGCCTTGAGCAAGCAACAGCAAAGCGTCTAAAGTGTTTATGTATGAGAAGTATGCACTATGCGGACGTTCAATAAGTAAAATACTCCAAATTTGAGATAATGCAATGCCTGAGAGCTGAATTGAAAGCAACGAGGAGCCTAACTTAAATAGCAATAGTGTGGAGTGCTGATGGTGGTGGTAAGTATGCATGCATGCACATTTGCATTTCGTTATTAAAAGGATGCTTTCACCCAGAGAAAGCAATTAGACAAACGCTTTGACTTTCTTTGCCTGCCTTCATTTTCATTTTCATTTCTTGGCGACGTCCTTAGATTTGAGCCTCGTAGTCAATCTACCTCTTGTCAAAACATCTAAAAGAAGCAGAGAGACTGGAAAGCAAAGGCAAGGCAGTGTCAAAGTAAGATTAAGAAATGGCGTGAGTGAAAGAGAAAAACATGAAGACTGCACCAGCCCTTGAAGAAGAAGCAGAAAGACTGAAGAGAAAAAAGAGCTTGGTTCTCGTCTAAAAACATTGCTTCTAGCAAATTAACGAGAGAGCAAATGGCTTAAATCCCTTTCCGCTAAAGGGGAAAAAATCCATAATTAACTCTTCCGTTCAACGGACAGGAAACTAGTGAAATTGCATTGAGATTGATTGCTTTTATCATCCAATTCTAGTTTCTCGACTCGTTCGCTCCTTGAAATGTCATGAGCTCAGCAAAGCAAACTACCTTCCGCGAAGAGCCAACCATATCTGTCTTCCTTACCTAACCCAGACTAGACTAGTAGGATTCTCAATTCTCACATCCAGCTCAACATGCATTGCATGGATCGCAGCAGACAAAATACATTATTCCTAAAGTAGGAGAGCTTGGAGAGCAGAATCTCTCAACACTGCCGTAGTAAGCTCAAATGCAGTGCAGCGCAATGCAATTCATGAGAGGGCCCCGGCCCGGCCCAGCCAGACATTTTCATTTGGCTTTCAATTTTCAACTCTTGCCTGCTTCCCGTTGAAATCACATTTGGGAGAGGAAAGTGAAAATATCCTGCCTGCCAGCCTCATGCCTCTACTCTCAGATTTACATGCCAACCAGAGCTCAGAGCACTAAGCCTTGAAACATCCGTACAAAAATCTACAAATTCTATTAATCCCCTTTTACATATTTTAAACAAATTAATTTGATAATTTTTTTGCATCACTAGTTGTTCTAGCTCTGCTCTACTCTGGCTCTCTGTCTGTTGGCTCTAGTGACTCTACTCAGCTCCACGCCCATGATTAAATTGAAATTCATTTGGCGAAGAACGAAGGAAAAATAAAACTTTCCCAAAGTGTCAGTGTCAGGGAGCTGATCTCTTTCAGCTTAATCATTCTGAAAAGATCCGCATGCATACAGAGAAAAGCAGCAGCGACAGCACACAGCAGCAACTATTTCAAATGCTTTTTGTTATTTTTTCCCTAGAATCTAATTATCTTGATTTAGTGGATAAGTCGTAAATATAAAAGAGGACAGCTTTGAACCCTCAGTCTAATCCCACAGTTGCGGATTCTTTATGCTCATTCAGCCTCACTCACTCCTGCTTTGCATACAACGATGGATTTCTGTAGAAATGTCTTGACAATTTTTTCTATATATTTTGGGGTTGTTCTCTTACAATTGCTCGCATTGCATTGCGTTAGTGCGTAGTAGAGTAATTCACTCGATAACAGGACAAAGTATTTCATGACTTCATTCCAAGCACTAGCACTAAATATATCTAAGGAGCCCATTCATTTTGTTAACTCTCTTCCCACGGAAAAGGCAGGGCAAGGAGATCCCAAGAGCAGAGTCCTGAAAATAACATGTTCTCTCTCTCAATGTACCGTGTAGTTTACAATGCACTCTTCTTCCCAAACTCTAAACAATGTCAATCGCCTGGAACTGACAACATCATCTGTGTTCAAGAGTAATTCGGAGTAATGAGTCCGGTGTGATGGTAGTGTTAGTAGAGTCTCCCAAGAACTTTATGAAATTCTGATGTAGCGGAAGCCTTGTACTCGTTTCTTCTAAAATAGCATGCTTTTCAATTGCACAGTTCAAGAATTTTGATCTGGCTGGTTCCCAGCTAATCGTAAACACAATCTGCACTGTAATTAATTAATTCCGAAACTTCACGACAAGACGACGGAATTATCCCATGACCAGCGACTGTACTGTGTCCTGTGTGCAATGTCATGGTTAAGATTTGGTGACGACACGTTGTATATTTTTCTTGCTTTGGTTGACAAAATGTGTTCATGATGCTTTTTTGCGCTATATTCTTGTTGTTGTGGGCGCCTTGATTATATTTTGTGGTGGCCAGGCCAGGCCAAACCACCGCCACTGCATCTATTTTTATGTCAGACCAACCATGCAACTTCCTGTGCAACGTACATAAATTCCATGATGTGCATGCATTTTTAACGAGCAGGTGCTCGGCAAGGAGAAGAAACCGCAAATCATATGTTTCCTCTCAAGTTGATTGATTGTCAATGGCACGACGGTGTTACTAAATGGAGCAGCAAATGTAATTAGTGGCAAAATCTTTTCCACTTTTCTCTGCAAGATGCATTATGGGAAAATTCCTTTCCTGAGGGTTAAGCAGTCGGAGTCGGAGCTAGGCTGGGTTATCAACTCAAAGTAGATTTCTATCATTCCTCCACAGCTTTATTGCGGAGTTTATTTAAGCCACTTTGGAGGGGGGAGGAACACTAACCCATATTACATATTAGGCAGTTGGGGCAACTTGACGTAAAACTAAAACGTAGACGTAAAACGTAAAAATAACATTATGAGTATAGGCAGAAATAAGGTTTACGTCGTACGTTTTAGTTTTACGTCAAGTTGCCCCAACTGCCTATTATGAATCATGAGCAGGTCCAAACAGTTTTTACTTTAGTCAAAACCAGAACTGGCAGCTGGGAAAAAACTCCGATCGCACCCCCAAATACGACTGCTACTGCTACTTAAAATTACCATTGAATTATAAAAATTGGTAGAGTTTTGCATTCATCCATGAAATCAATTTTGATCTCGTGAAATGGAAATGCACCGAGCGGAACAGATCACATACATACGCTCAGTGAAATTGGCTTCAAACCACCACATCCGAACCGAGTCTAAAATCTAAGACTCGTTCACACATCCACTCCACATGGCAAAAGGCAAACGCAAAACGCAACTAGGCAACCCTATATTTTCAATTCTGGACGCAAATTCATACTTCTGGATGCAATCCCAAGTTTCCCAAGTTGTACAATTTTTTGGCACAAATATGCAAATATCTTAGCGCTGCTGAGCTGAGCTGAGCCGAGTTCAAAGTCAAGAAGTAGACGACTTTGAAAACTGTTTGGATTTATTAAATTAAAGTTTGGGCTTGCTGCTTGCATAATATTAAGCGAGATTCGTACGATTCGTGGTCCTCTAAAGCAGTGGCAGTGTTGGTAGTGGCATACATTACATAATAATAACAATAATATTCTACGTACCCTTCACACTTCTCACACATGCAAGGAAGTTGGAGCAGAGCAGCAAGAGCGCGTTACAGTTGACATCGTATCTCCATTAATTTTAAATTCGAAGAATCTACTCCATACGCACTTGACATTTAATGCACAATTCTTTCTTGCTTTTCTCGCATCTCATTTTCCACTTTAGAAGATTGAGAATTTGTGTTGTATGATTTCTAGGAATAAAAGTACCATTAGTTTCCTTCTCCTCTGTACATTGCATACATTTCAAGTAATAGAGTCGAAATGGCATAAAGCGCGAATGCAGTGCAAAGGCAGGCCTGTAGTCTAGAAAAAAAAGTACGTCAAGAAAATCCATTATCGTCAGAAATATGATAAACTTCTCTGAATTAGCATGTTCACGAATACTCAAAAAATAGAAATGTTTAGATTCTAGCAAAATACAATACAATAGGTGGGAAAGGTAGAAAAGAAAGGAAAAGAGCCAGAGCTAGGCCAGGCCAAGTGAATTGCATATATTTGTGCACTGCACGTGTTCATTCATTCGAAAGCAAAGTATTGTTATTTATAAAGCACTCATAGATTACATTAAGTGCAGCAGCAGCATCTTGGCTCTTTCTTGGAGTGCTGCATGTTCTTTTCTGCATATCGCTTATCACAAATATGTATGCATGTATTCCGTGGACTTGGATTATTTGAGATTCAACATTCAGTATTCAGCATTCACCTAAGAATCCATGGATGGATGATTATGAAGACATTTTAAATGCTAAATCATCATAATGTAGAGAGAGAAAAAACGAGTAGCGCTTTATAAACTTGTGCAGTGCAAGTGCAGTAGTCAAGCTTACAGCCTCAGCATCACACTTACATAATTCCCATGCACCCTATGCATGCAGGCATCCGACCCTTCTTCACCAGGTCTTCAGATGCAAATGAAAATGTAAAATAAAATGATCTCTTTATGGGAAGAGCGAGCTAAAACTTTTTTCGCTCTTGATCTTTCCCTCTGGTGATACCTATTCTATTATGTAAGCCGGGACTGGAAGTGCTTCGTTGTAAATTACAAGTTCAAGTCCACGCACTGCACTGCACTTATACGCAAATACGCGGACTTTTACTTCTACGTCTATGAATCTAGTACTCCCACGCATTTAGAATATTTATGAAGCGAAATCTCAAGCTCCAAGGTGCGAAGTTAACCTGTTCCGTTTTTCTCCGATTGCAAAAATGCTTGAAATTAAAACTCAAGCACGCGTGTAAATCACATGTGATGCATTTTAGCCAGCTAGCAAATTTTAGAATGTTATGTGTATGTGTGATATGATTCTGCATGATTCTGGATTTCAAGAGCCAGCCAAAGCAATGTCATAAATCAAAACTTTCTGCCACCACCATTTACAGATTTCTGTTGCCCATTAGTAAGTAGTGAGAGGAAAGTAGCACAAAACTTGGATGTCATGTACTCGACTTGCTTACAAGTTACAACATACATTTGGAGGTTTTCCTGGGTATGAGCATGAGTTTGAGCTTGAAGGTTGAATTTGAATTAGAAAACTTTTCTAAGTCGTAACTAGGGGCAGTACATATTTTCATTCGCACTCCCAAATCGCACTCCTACGTCTTCATATCGTACGGAATGGTGATTGCTCGGCTTGAATGAGTAGCAGTAGTAGTAGAAGTCAAGTTGTTCTCTAAAAGCAAAAAAACATATTATTGCATACAAGCTTTATTGAATGGATGTACTTGCACTTGCATCATGCCAGCCATGCATTGAAAACTCAAGGAGCTCTAGCTATAATTGCCTCACCATTCGCCAATCCGAACCGAACCACTCTACAGATTTAATTGCTAATGGATTTAGCAGCACTCTTGCCCCTACTCCTGTGAGACTTGATACATTTTATGGACTCATTGCGTAATAATAGTATGCTGGCTGTGTGGGTGGGTTGAGGGATGTTTAGTGGTAGGAACAATAACCGGACCGGACCGTAGTTCTGCGTCTAATGCTTCCTGCTTACTACTTTAACTGCTACTCCTACTTTAAGTCGTTTGTTTTGTTTTGTCGGTTAGGTTGTACAAGGATTTTACTATTTTGCTGTACTGCTTGCAGCACAAAATTGCAATTTCATTGCCAAAAAGAAAGTGAACGCGCGTCGTAGTAGTTGTGTTGTAGTTGTTTTATATTGTTGTGTTCGTTAGATGGGAGCGGGCGGCGGCGGCGGGTAAAGTTCTTTAGAGTATTTAATTTGATGATAAGTACTGGACCCGTGCCCGTGCTTTCGAAGCTGGAAGAATATTGCTTCCCCACTTTTCATGGTTGCGACTGTGACGTGAGTTCTGATGCGGAAATACGGATGGTTCGAGAGAAGTTTGAGAAGAGCACATTTCCATGTTTACGACAAACCACCCAGCACTTCTAGATTGTGGAGAAAACAATAAAGCATTAGATGAGTCCATAAAAACTGTACTAGTTACGTACGGTAATGGTCGAGATCGACGAAAGACCACGGTTTAGTTTTCCAGACGCGGCTCCCGGGTAGTTATTGCAGGAGAAAGTGTTCCAAGGGCAGTACTGCACTACAAGCTTAACTTGCAGCGTAGGAAATCCTATGGTCATATTTGGGTTAGAAAAATGACGGCTATGTCGTCACCTGGAATTGTCAATAAAATTTCAATCAGGCTTTGCGTATAGCAAACTGTATCGTCTAGTCATGATTTAATCTCGGATGTTCAGGCTCAGAGAGCAAGAATGGAGTTTCAAAAAGCCCAAGTTGTAGAACAAAGTGGGGAAACAATTATTTTGGAGAGTACAAGAAGATGTTGAGCCCGAGCCGTGGAGTCGGAGAGCCGTAGAGCCTCGATCTGCAGCTAGAGCAGGCAGAGCTTGAGCTTACAATGTGGAATTTGTGCAAGGCGCCTCTGCTTTATTAAATCTCTGTGCAGAATGTCAAGAAGGCATGTCAACATGGTTCAAATAGCGTAAGTGGAATCCGTGGAATTTTTGAACACATGGATTCGGATTGAATTTAAATGAAGGATGGGGATATGATGAGAGAATTTCAATATAGAATAGAAGTGAAAGAAGAAGAAGACTGAAGAGAAGAAGACTTAGAAGACGCTCCAGCCAGCCAGCCAGTCATCCGTCCTCTGTCCTCCCAACTGCTTGCGCTTCTTCAAAAAGCACCGGCAAGAAAAAGAGCAGTTTTGATGGGAACCCAAGGCCAAGGCAAAGTCAGAGTGCCGGTGCCCGTCTTCTTATGCTCGTCTTGAATAATGAAAATTTTGGGGAAATGGAAATTTTGGTTCAACCCGGTTGGTTCCTAGCTCCTATGCTACGTGTGTACAAGCGGAGCATAATCACAATCGAACCGTATCATTACATTTGCATGAGATTTAGTGAGGGACAGGAATTTGTGAGATAATTCAAAAAGTCTTTTGCTCTCTTCTATACTTACACAGGGCTGGCAGCTAAACTCAAAATGAGCACTTGAATGCACTGACTCATCTCTCTAGGCTGATACTGGGAGATGAGTGAAACAGTATGTCATCCTTTAGACCAAATTTAATTCAGCCAGGCTATTAGTGCGAATCTTCTGACTGACTGTCTGTCACCGTACCATTCTACTTTTGTATTGTGTGGGTCGCATTGTCTCCGAAAATAATTCAGAGTGTTAATAAGAGCTTTCGCTTTACTAACCAACGCATATTGTAAGCATTCAGCCACAGTTGCAGAATTGCAGTTGCAGCCAGCAGGTGAAGTCAAATGACGCCCTAGCCTTGTCAAGCTCGAGCAGCTCGGTGCTGATTTGTGGGCTCAGTTCTTGCAATTTCGGTTAAAATTCATTCATAAAATACATATATACGTACGCGTGTCAAATTAAATTTTTATTTCCAAAGACTGGGTACAACCCTAGTCGTAAGTTTTGTAGAGTAGTAGTCGTACTCTGTTGTATTTCTTTGCTAAGATGAAGGAAATTGATCCTAAGTTGCCATCGTGGATTTAGATAGAGCTCATTTGAGTCTGGCTAAACGAGAAATCGTTAACCTGCCTGCCTGCCTCCTTGCATTTTGTCTGGAGTTTCGCATATGTGGCAATATAAAAAAGGGGGCTCCCTCCTAATCCCATTATCATTCTAATAATACAAGTTGTCGGGAGAGGAGGGAAAACTCGCGTGTAAATTATTGCTTTTCCCCTCAGCTAAATTTTTTCTTCTTCGTCTTCTTTTGCTGCTGCTGCTGCTTTCTCCCTTACGCCTACGCTTTACATTACAACCGCTTCGTCGTCATTTTCTTCTCATCCCATCTTCTTCTTCTTACTTGATTCAAACCAAATCACAAAATGCAGGCATTGGCCATGCCGTTCTCCGTAGTCCATACACTCCCCTTGCTACAGATATTTCCCTTCGATTCTAATTATTTCTGGGTTTCCTCTCTTTTACTTCTGTGGCTGGGCCAGAAGAACTGCTTTTGTCTTTTTGGATTGGATCATTGCATTGAAGTGTATTGCATTGCGTCTGTGGGTCCGGAGGAGAAAGCAGGAGAAAGTAGAAGCATACTTGTACGTGAGGCTGGGCGTGTTTGTGTGCCTATGTATGTTATAGTCGTGTGTGATTTTGGAAATGGGAGAAATTAAACCTCAGTTCGTGGTGGTGGTGAATTCACTTGGGGTCTCGGAACAGCACACAACAACATCAGTCTCGATTGAAACAAACTGAGATTGAGATTGGATCTTCTTCTTCTTTCTCTATATTTTCTGGCAGAGCATACAAAGTTAACTTTGTAACTTGGCTTCAGGTCTTTCAGCCTGCCTGCCTGGTCGTTTTTCACTTGGAGACTTGACTCAAGTTTCTCATCCCATCTCTTCCTCGACTTCTTCTTGAACTGTGTGCCAGGAAGGGCAGAAGGCTGGCTGGCTGCTAAGACTACGGACGATGACTACGTGATACGTGCCTTGAGTACAATGTTCATATGTACAGAGAGAGTACGTGTGTGCCCATGGCACAGAGATCCAAGACTTGGAGCAAATAAGTCAAAATCTCCAACTCAGATGGAAATACAATACGTTCTTGGACATGTTTGACTTCTCCTCGAGAGCCTCGTCGATTATCTATGGATTTGTACTTGCTGATCTCCCACACAACTTTCTCTCATTTCTTTTCACCACACTTCCCCTCAGATGTCCACTGAATAGTGCATAGTACATGTACTGCATGTATGTGGCTTGGTTATCCGATTGGCTTGAAAGACATTTTAGGGTTTAACCTGTCAGACGGACGGATACTGCACTGCACAAATTCAAAATTTAGAAAAAAAAACTCAGCAATAAATGCTCGACTTGTACATCGTTAGCCTTAGGAAAAAAATATTCCTAATCTTTGCAACGTAGGTAAGTAGACTAAATCCAGAGGGACTATGTGTGATTTTGAGAAACTTGAAGGTCAAGGACCACGGAAAGGGGCGTACAAAGGCAATAAGTTACCTTACCTTACCTAACGATCTTATCTCGTGATGCATCAGACAAAATAATGTCTGCGCCACACAGAGATACATTTTTTAAGGTTCTCCTTAATACATTTGAGTTATACATTCCAGTGAGAGATTCTCTCCTCCAAGAACTGTTGCTAAGACCCAAGACCTAAGGATTTCGCCCAAAGATAACTTGTGCAACATTACCTGCCTGACTTTAATCTCTGCCTGTACGGGTACACTAAACGAATTGAACTCTGCTAACCATAACTTTCCGCACATTTATATTTCTTGCTGTTGAAAGGTCAAAGTTAACAGCCAACCCAGGGCCACAAAAACCGTCCATTTCATTGCATTATTATGACCAAGAGGATTACACTTAAGCGTCGCAAGGATTAATTCAACTCGCACACCATTTATTTAACTTGGAGCAGCCGGCCCAGCAGTGTTGATATAAAATTTTATGTTATCTTAACAATAAGATGCGTCCTGCTGCATCGTACCTGCTGCAAGTCATCGTAAACACAGCATAAGTATACAGTTTCAGGATCCTTTCATGTGGTGTTTCTTGAGATAGTCACAAAATACAAAGCATTGAACCAACAACACACACAGTTGGTGGTAATTGATAAATATGTACATGAAATGAAATGAACTACTCAAGCTATAAACCTGCAAGTTGTACATTTGATTTGTGTATCAAAAACAATGCCAGCAAGCTTAGTGATCCGAGATTGCGATTGCTGAGTAGGTTTTGACCTGGCTAATTGTTTCCACGACTTATTAATTTAATTAAGAGCAGCAGCAGCAATGAAGCAATGAAGGGGTACCGGATGAATTAATTCTTCGTTAGTGTTTGTCCAAGCGTAACAACTGACTCGAGTCAGTATAATATTTGTTCATGAGAATATTTTGAATGCATACATGTATGCATTGCATCCGCATGAATATTTATGAGTGAAATGCTTTATCATTCTTGTCATGTTTGATTAATAATTGAACCCGTTGTTTAATAGAGGCAATTTGTAAACCTTTTGACTTGAAATTAAAGAGGGAACTTGTACGCAACGTGTAATGTGAAATGTGAAATGCAGAGTAAGAAGAGCGGAAACGCAAAACCACATTCATGAGAGAATTCGGTCGGTTGGGATTTGGAAAGAGTGGATGACCCTTTAAGCCTAGGATGACTGACTCTGCGATTCTGGTCGGAGTTGGAAAGCAAACGGCTCATTATATCCACAATCCACAGACAAAAAATGAAACCAGACGAGCCTAGCCTAGCCTTTATGCAATGTACATTTAGGCCAGACCTTTGTACAGCTGTGAGCTATCTTCTGACAATTCCTTAATGTAGTCAGTCAGTGTGTGAGTGTGGTGCGAGTGTGATTATTTATGTAAAATGGTTTCCTGTCCAAAAAACCTGAAACTCACTCTTGTTCAGCATTAAGGCGAGATTATTGGGAAAAATATAATAGAAAGGTGAGCCGTTCGTTCGTCGTCGTCGTGATGATTACATGTCAGTCCCGCCGTGTCTCCATATCTCATTTCAGTTCCCTCGACGTAATCAGAGAGAAAAAGATAAGATTTCCGATGACAGATGAATGTGGGAAATTTATGAACTCAAGACCTGGAAGACCATCAATTCCAATCAGAATCATCATAGGGTGCTCCAGGTCTCTATGGGAATCAAAAGCAAACCCGACCTGGCCTGGAGTCGCTTCGCTATTCGCTTTGTTCTCCATCCCTGGCATTCATACATGTATGTATTTGTAATATGAATAGACATAAGCACACTGAGAACACAAATACCCTCCAAAGTCATAATCATAATTTTTTATCTTACATATACCGTTTGCCTGTAAAGTTGGCTAGCTTTTGAACATCCCGAGAAACAAGTCTCAGTCTCCGATAATAGGTAAGACGATACAATGCCAATCACGAAGAGCTTGTCTTCAACAATCGACACTCATTTAATCGGTTGGGTTTGTGCAATCGCTACTTATTTTGCTGATATTGAGAAAGTTGATAGCCTTAAGGATGACCAATTTAACTGGTTTATCTGTTGAGATGTATTCCGTGCAATTAGAATTTTGCTTAGCTGTGAAGCGTCAAGTCAGAAAGTATCCGCAAAGATCCTAAAACCATATGGCTTCCTGATGCCATGAAAAATCCACATTCATCTACATTAAAGATATCTTCTTGAATGTGGAGCAACAATTTGTGTCATTTTTACAAGCAGGAGCCCCATAAAAACGAACTGTGAACATTTTCCCACAATTCACAAGTTATAAATAGTCCGCTGCTCGTAATGCATAAAGCATATTAAAAATCTATAGCTCATGGAATGGAATTGCTGGCCGTAAACACTATAATTTGGTTAAAAAGTGGGTAACAGTCCCAGCCTAGCACGAGGGGCTTAGTAAAACAGATCTGGTCTGGTGAGTTTGCATTAGAGTTTGAGTTGAGCAAAGCATTTATGAAAGTCGTTTCGTTCCAAATAAGCCAAAGCCAAACCTCTTACATATTAGAAATCTGGAAGACATTCAAACGCATCTCTCCTGCACCATTCTCATTCTGCACAGCAAAACAACGTTTGGAGTTTTCCTCGTAAAATCTAACCACATTCATTTAATGATTTGGTTTTGCCTCATTCCGTGGATGATAAACGAGAACACACGTCGACACATAGACTACTCCTGGGCTCTGACTGTAAATATGGAACCCGAACTGCTGACTGTTGAGACACTCAAACTCACCGACTTCCCACTAATAACATATGTCATCCTATCCCATCCTCATCCTCTCCTTTCAGAATTCGCAAGAGAGTCGTCGCTCCCAAAGATTCTCTCTCCGGCCTACTTCTGGAGAAGTTCTGAATCCTCTAAACTCTGCCGGGACTGCTGCTCTTAATCCAAGGGTAAGAGCATGCAGCATGGACAAAAGAAAGAGTAATATTAAAAGTCATAAAGTCTCTTGTGATGATCCGTTGGAGTGAGTCATTAATTGCACTCCCCAATTAGTAGACTCGGCGCCAAGAGTCGTAAAACTTGCACTGCTGGGGCTGGGCTGGGCCGGGCGGCTGGGGCGGTAAGATTCTCCTCAGCGGCTTTTCATTTCACTCTCAAGATGCATTTGATGTCTTTTGATACAAATGCAACGAGAGACCAAACCAAATCTATGCATGCAAGGCAGCTTCAGCAGCAAGCAGGAGCAGCACGTCTTGAAAACTATTATTACGAAATGTCCAGTAAACTCAAAAGTTGGTAAAGACGCAGATAAGACATACAAGTAACGTACTTGCGTGCGAAGATAAAGTCCATTTTATGGGTTTTGTCTGGAGATAGTACATTGAAGTTACAAAATGCTCAAACGAGCCGATCATAAGAGCACAAGTACAAGACTCGAGATTTAATGATGTTGATCCTAAACGTGTTGTTTTCATTTTGAAATTAAATTAAGATAACTGCATTTTTATGAAGGGCAACAGGGACTTGTTGAAATGAGAAATGGCCCTAGCCCAACCCCATCTCAAATAATTAATCAACTAGCTCTTCAACCTCAAGCTTAAGCTCAATCGATTTGCGAAAGTAATTTAATGAAACTCAGCAGCGTAGTATGTGCATTGTGGAGTAGTTTCGAGGCGATAAACTAACCCTCTTTCGCTCGCCTCCATTTCGGATCGGACACGGCAGGTTAGTTTAAACGACGTGGGAGTGGAGAAGAGAATCGAATGGTAATATTGGAAATGGTAAAGGAAAGGTTTTGTGGCTGTGACTGAGGCGGTGGCTGTGGCTGTGAGGCTGAGGGTGACGGAGAATAGTCTCCAGCTCCACTAGGCTTCCCAGCTAACCCGAGTCCCGGTCTCCCGGTTCGAGTCTTTAACTCCGACAATTACAGAGTGAGTAAAGAGGCTCAATTTTTCTTTCCGTGAAACAATATTTCAAGTGTCAAACTCAGTGGCCAAACAAGGTTCTCTCCGTCGATATGTGCGAGGGATGGAGAGACAGTTGACAAACGTAGTTTCAAGATCCTACCAAATGTCAAAATGTGTCTGTCTTTGTACTTTCACTTTCCTCCTCTACCTCGCACTCCGCTCCCTTGTATTGTGGCAGGCAGTACGTGAATCTCCTCTGCTCAAATGTTACTCAATCCATATCCAGGCATTTAACATTCCCGGCCTAGGACCGCTCGAACAGACCTACCATTCGTTTCCAGAACAGTGCAGAGCAGAGCAAAACTCAAACTCTAAAATAATGCAATGCAATGCAATGAAATGTTGTGTAATTTGAAAGACTGTTCTTCAGAACTAAAAGTTAAGTTTGCTCCTGGTTTTGGCTTTGTCTTTGTCTTTGAGAATAGTTTCTATCATCAAGCTCGTATGTCTGCGTACATTTTCACATTCATTAAGTTGAGAATTTTGGAGGAATGCTGCTGCTTCTACTGCTGCTTACAAGTAATGTGAACCGACTGTGTCGCAGTCGTATCGGTATCAGAAGGATAAGAGCTTTGCCAAGAATGCAGGGAAACAATTCACTTCATGATTGCGTGTGCTGCTTGCTGGTTGGCAGGCATCAATTAGAAAAGAACCCAGACGCTGCTGCGCCTGCTACAAGAGCTAACAATTTTACAAATTTAAAAATGGGAAGTTGAAGTTATGGATAGTTTTTTTACAGGTTTAGCTCGGGTCCCTTGGGTCGCCATGCCGGGATGAGATTCTTAGCCAACAAGCCCTGCTCATGCTCTGCTAATTAATCTGAAGTTACAACTTGAAGGAGATATAAGTTCAATTTTCTGCTGCTGCTGCTGTCTTCGTGGACAATAATAGAGCAGAGTGAGCAGCAGAGTAAGACTGAACTGGATGCATCTGGCACGAATCTCAAAGGTATGCCAAGCCGTGGAACAAATGGTAAACTACTTTATTCGACACTCCTTGGGACTGAATGGATTCCATCTCTTACTCAAAGTATCCAATTAGTAATTTTATTTGTATTACACTTTGTACTCAAACACCTGCGACTAGTGACTGTGACTGTGACTAGTCAATAGCTTAAAACGCAATTTTGCTGTAGACAGGCAGGTCTCTTTGCAACGTAATGTAGAACTACTTTCTCTTGCGAACATGCCTGCCTTGGGAGCATGGGAGAGGAAGAGGAGGACGGACGAGCCTTATTGTGAAGAGTATTGTGTTCGTTCCTATTTCTCCGTCAAGGGTCTCTGGGGCATCGTTCACAATCTATTTTATAGAGCTGGATGAACTCCTCACAAGAGGAACGAACAGAGATGAAAGAATTCAATCCGGGCCAACCTTTATTACATGGAAAGCTATCGCCTGGAACAAAATAAACTTTCACCATAAACACAAGCAAGGCCACGGAGACGACGACGACGGCAGCAAGTATCTCTCTAAGGTTTAAATGCACGGACGTGTCACCATTCAACACAAAACATACACATAAAGCATCCGTTTCTATGTACTTCTAAATCTTGCCACCGGAAATTAAAACAATGACATTCTAATAGCCCAGTCCTTAGGCGTTTAGACTCCTCTGTCTACTCAACACTCAAATGAATCAATGGCGAAGAATTCAGATTCAAGATCGATATCAGATTAGGTTTGCAAAATTTTAGATGGCCCACTGGCCCAGCAGTCAAAGAAATTATATCTGCAAACAAAATTTAGGGTGGTTCGAATGCTTTTGATAAATTTTCGGACTCACAATGGTCTAGATTAGATTCCTTTAAAAAGCTAGTACTTCGCTTGGTTTATGAAGTGTGGAAGTCATTAAAATTTCATTTCTCACAGTTCACAAATCATCGAGTTGATCAGAGAATTGCCAATATACTACAACTAGGACAAGCAACGATGCAAAAATGATCAACATTTCTTGCAACACTCTGAGGTCAAAGAGTACAATCTGTCTACTGATGTGTGAGTTGGGCACAGAATTTCAAAAACCAACATTTCGGAACACGTCACAAGTCGCTGGACATTAGTTTTGAAGTTGAGGCTTGTATGTGTAGGTGTGCCGTAATAAATCGAAGTAATTTAACCTTACTGTAATCTTATTTTGAAATTTTTACGATTACATTGCCGAAAATAAAGATCTTATTCCGGATGTCGAAAAAACTATAAGTTTCACGTTAAAAATGTTTTTTTTTAGGAAATTTGAAATCACAATGTGCTTCTGAACAAACCCCGTGCTTTTTATTGCACGAGGTGGACACATTTACTGGATTTACCTTCTCAAAAGACTACATGAATTATCATAAAATTCGTACTACAAATTTCAGGTATGGTCTGTCCTTAAGCCTACAGAATGTGCTGAAAAGAGCCACTAAAGGTCAGAGGATTAGAGAGAATTAGATTGGAACTAGAATTGTCAAAAATACTACTAGAATGATTTGAGATTGTGAGACCCTGTGGATTTCTTCATGCAAGACGACATGAAGTAAAGTTACTCGTAGTTGGCATGGGAGGAAGAGAACCAGGAGATTCGACTTTCACACACGAGTGGTTTCAATTACGTAAAGGAGATTTAAGGCGATCTGTCCCATCATTTGGGTTTGTTCTTGATCGAGTAGTAGCCCGCTGAGTCTTCGATGTTTGATGATGTACAGCACACAACGAACCGAACCGATCTTTTGGGCCAGATACGCCCATGTTAGAAAAGAAACGGGAATGGAATAAGTTTAGGAGAGAATCTAACAAATCTAGCTGAGAGTGCAATCATAGAGAGTCGCCTTGAGTAGAGTTTCACTAAAATCATCTTCCATATCTCTTTGCGGAAAGAAAACCACTGAACCGAATCAAGAAATGACGGACACGCGGGTGAACTCAGGATCGAGAAAATATCGAGCATTTCATATCTACGGTCTTGAAGGTTGGCTGGGCCAAAGTTCTGGATAGTATCACCACCTTATGTACTATAAATGACATCAATTTATTGACGATACTGCTTGGATACTAGCACACAAGGGCAGGATTATCCTTACTCATTTCTATGAAGTGCCAGTTTTACAGTTTCCGCTCTGACGAGTGACATTGCTGTTCCCTGAGGACCTCATCACTCGGAAACTTACCAAGTCCTGGTGAGGATCTGATGTACAATTATGTCATTGAAGCTTCACTGGCAGTTTTGCTGAGATCTGCTGAGTGCTGTACATTTGCTAATTGCATGTGCTAATCTAAAAAACGAGAATTCAATCGGTCGAAAGCGAACGAAGCGCACCTAATTGTATATTGTGATATTGAGAAATAATTGCAATGTATCCTCAGGTTACTGTACAGAGTGGCACAATGATGTTCTGCCTTTTGACAAGCACAGCGCAGTAACAATTCTGTCGGGAAGTTTTGGCTTTAAAATCTTAGAATCGTAGAATCGTTGAAGTACGGCTTTCATTGGTCAACTCCTTAATCCACTACTACTTGTCAAAAAGTGTGAGATCATTATGACTCACGCTCTAAGCAAATCACTTAATTTGAGCAAATATTTAAGTCAAGATGACAAGCCCCTAGGCCAGAGTTAGATGGCTGTCATACCTAAAGTTTAATTATGTAATTCACTCGAGGAGCACATCTAATAGTTTCCGTTTGACTGCCTCTAATTTAATATTTTTCGCAGCACTAAACATTTCAATTTGTGGTCGTTTAAACCAATGATTTTCTTGGCTGCTCTTGCCAGCCCGCTCAGGACTACTCAGAATCCGAAATAGGAGGGTCCACGGGTTTAAAGCAACTCAATCCCTTGCCGTACGAATATAGTTAGTTACCCAATTCGCTCTGGGCTGTTTTCCACCGTAGGAATTGGAAATCTCAATAGGCCATGTACATTTCTATCAGGATAACTGTGAAGTCTGTTACGAATAAAATGTAATAGATTTTCTAAGCTCAGCGGAAATCCAGAAAATTAGGTTCTTCGGTAGAAAAATCCCATTTCATTCCTTCATTCTCATGCTCCAGGCGTCTCACATTTCCTTAGGAAAAGGAAGAAATGATTTTTTTATCTGACAGCTTGATTTCGCCAGGGTGAAAGTTATCAACTTTCTCCTTTTAAGAATGCAAGACGACTGTGGGAGCCCATCCCTGCAAGTTTATAAATAGTCTGTAGACAAAAATTTATTATTGAAGATATCCTCAAGACGCGGATTAACCGGATTTTGTGTTGTCGATTAATAACATCGACTAATCCTCGAAGCGATCTGTTCGAGATGACTCCACGAGCGGTGCCCTAATCGGAAGTTGTACATTCAGGTACGACTGCGGTACTTGATTCTAATAAAAGAACAATTATCCAAGTTCACCTCGACAGGAAAACCCACGCCGCCCCCACTTATCATTTCTATCCATTTTCGCCTAAAGTATAACCTTGGCTGGACCTAAGAGACAACTTTACAGCGCTAAGTATTGTAGAAATATTTGATCTTTGATTGAAGTCGTCCTATGACATTCATCATCCTAAAATGGAGTGGGGGCGAGTTTGTGAGTGACTGAGTGAGTGAAAATATAATGTAATGTAATGCAATAGAGTAATGGATTGAGCCAGTCATGTTTTGAAGGGAGACTGGTGGATTTCACTCCATTTCATTCTCCAAGGAACGCAACATGGACAGGCAGGCTGGCAGGCCAGTCAAGCCAGGCCACCGTTTGGCAGCCTGAACGAGTGCCGTTGCCGTTTCCATGTTGCGGTATACATATGTAGTTAGTTGGATTTGGAAGATTCTCTCTGGACATTGGACAAGCCACTACTCTGTACTCCTAAGAAATGGACTGACTGACTACATTGACACTGGAAAGGTCTTCTTGTACTTATAGTGCTGTAAATGCGAACTGGCAGTGTCTTCCTGCACGCTGTCTATTAATACGACAGAGGCAAGGACCAGACCTCTCAAGATGGTTTGATATGAAGGAAGAACATGGAGTGGAGTGTCTCGTGGCTTGATCCCCAGTGTCTGTCTTTGCACTTGACATCTACGACCGGAACCAACTCCCATAATTCTCCTCAATATAACCTTTCTGAAATGAAGTGCTCTGGCTATTTGCAGGACAGACTTCCAGTTCCAGTGCCAGAGAGAGAAAAAAAATAAAGAGAAAAAGCTTTCTCCCAATCCTGGCCTGGGTAATGCTAGCTTCCATTTCAGCCAGTTTCTACATTGCAATCCAATGTCATCTGCTCTGGCTCTGCTCTGGCCTGCCTGACGTCGGTCATCTTTTGTTTCTCTTTCCCTGCAAAAAAAAAATTCACATGTATTCATTTGTATCATGGGCATCGGGGTCTCTCTCAGAACACTCACTTCATTCCAGACACTTCACTTTCTCCAACTTTCACTTACACTTTTTTTTTTGATTCCACCCATTTCCTTACCGATTTAGTAAATGGCCTTTTCTTAGTAGGCCCGCCGCTTTGATGAAAAATGAAGGACTGAGCAAGAAGTCGTTCTTCATCTTCGTGGGAAACGGGATGGCCATTTGGATTTGGGACTCGTCGCAGCTCCGTTAAAAAATTGTCACTGCTCATAAGTGCTTTGGTCTGAGGACGAATATACAGACGTATGTAGTAGTGACAAGGGCTAAGACTAAATCTTGGTCTACTTTTTTTTTATTAACTTTGCTTGACTTGGTCAAGACCTGTCCCAATCCCAAAGTTCCTACTCGTTAGTTTGCCATCTTGTTTGGCTAATCTTCTAGTGGGCTGCTCAAGACCAGACAGACAAGTCAATTCGCTTTAAGAATAATTCGTAGTTATTTGATACACATTCGTGATATGATTTGAGTGGATTTCTTCGTCCTTCCTAATGATTATCCATGTGTCGGCGGTCCGCCTTGTCTTGGGCTGGCTCTGCTTGCTTGGATTGCATGTCTCCTTGGTCGGCCCGTTGTTCCAACTCTGACACCACCACCAGGGTTATTGTGTTTTACTGACTACTACTGCTGACTGGCTGAGTTGGCGGCGGCGGCGGTTCATTACTCTCAAATTGTAGCAGCACTGCAACCAGGGCAGAGTAGGTACGAGAATCATTAGTTTCATGGATTCATTATTTTCATTTTCCCTTCATTTCTAATACAACCTTTGATTCGAGGCAAGCAAGCAAGCTTCTTGATTTCTCCTTCACATGCAAGCATTCTTCCTCCGCTCAGTCCTCTCCTCTGCTCCTTACTATTCCAAAACACAGACATAAACACAATGTCGTCCTTCTATCCATTAGTTTGATATTCATACATACAATCTATATTAATTCGTGCCGTGTTTTCAAACCTCGTAGTGTAGTGCAGTGCAAGGTTGCTTTACTCACATTACATTGAGATGGACGCCTACCGGCAGTGGTGTCAGTTCCCACTGGAGCTATTTACCGGCAGGCATTTGTAATGCAAGCTCCTGCCTGCCTTTAATTAATGTTGCTCAGTTGCTCCGTACGTCCGTAGTTCCTCATGGCTCACTCACTCTAACTCTGCTCTTGTTTCATTATCTGAAGGGAGGTTCCATTGCATACATGCATACCTTGACGGCTCTCTTCTTAATGTAAATGGGCACGGAGTCCCCAGTAATTCTAATGTGATTTCAGAACATTAATGCGAGGTCACTCATTCATGAAAAATATTTTTATCAATAGTTTTCGACTACTGTAACTGTATCGTATCAGCCCACCTTCGTCAAATCAAACCCATCACCGTTCACCGTTCACAGCAGATGATTCATACACTGATTCATTTATACTCCCAGAAAAATATATCAATGTCGTGAAAAACGGCATTTCTTTTGAATTTTGAGACGACCTCCTTCTGTGCTTCTGTGTACTCAGGGAATCGTGAAAAAAATTCTTCGTTTGCTGGAAAAATAAAATCCCAGCACAGCGCAATCAACAGTCAATACTCGGACTACGATTTTACAAATTTTTGCAATTGGGTGAACTTGATCAATACTTAAATTTAATTGATGGTAAGTTGGCTATGGTTGTAGGTCGACCAATGCTGTGAGCTGCTCGACGGAATTGAGATTGAAATTTGTATTTTGCTGGACTCTTAAAGAATGTAAACAAGCACATACAGATGCAGTGATTTGAGAATTGCTGCGTTGGATATCTACACGCATACAGATGGAACCGAATGGAATAAAATTGTATTGTTTGCAAGAGTACCCGTTTGTATATTTTTTTTCGAGTCGGTGAGTTCATGTTTACCCATGGAAGTGGTTTTAGGTAGGAGCAGTTGCAGCAGTGTCTAGTGCTGAGACGACTGGTAGACTAGTTTCTCCCTGGACTGCAATAAACAAGCAATCCTTCAGAACCAGACTGACTTGCTTTCCCTTCGGTTCGGTTTTCTCAGGCAGGCAGGCAGGATTCTCTTGCATATATTTTCCCGAGGACTTTTTCTCTCTTGTCGCGTCAGATATTAAACAAGTTAGGAAAAGGAAACTCGAGTAGTGTAAATGGAAAAAGTGAGTGAGGGAAAAAGCAAGCAAGCAAGCAGGAGGCAAGCAAGAAAAAAAAGGAAAGACTTCAACCTCGTTATGTATGCATGGAATAAGGTCCATGAATTGAATCTGAAAATCGTTTTATTACGTCATTAAGCTATTCAATTTTTTCACCATCTTCTTCTTCTCTCTCTCACTCTCGCACTCACACTCCTTACTTTCACTCTGACATTCTCTCCTTCATCCCATGCCCAGCCAAGCCAGCCAACTCAACTCGTCTCTAACTCACTCTTCTTTTCATTTCCTCCTTCAATCAATGGAATTTCCTCAATCTGTTCGCCTTATTACTTCAAGTATACACAGCCAGAGTCAGAGACGAGCGCTGCTGCTCAGTCCTCGTCTGATAAGCACTTATACACTTACAAAAGTAAATGCACTGCACAGCACAGAAGAGCACAGCACAGCGGACGGCACCACTTAAATATAATAACATTTTGTACGCACTGTACAAAAATTTGCTCGGATTTCGTGTACTTTCAAGATTCTCTCGAGTACATTTAACTTTCCTCATTTTTTGAACTAACACGGTCTAAATTCACTGTTGAAAATGCATGCACATTCCAGTAAACTGGACTGGGTAAAAAAGGCGTAAAAAGTGCCGCGTTCTTTTTTATTATGGAGAATGTGGTGAAATATTTTTGGAAATACAAATACGAGCTTTTCATTCAATTTTTCTGCTAAATTGTGTCTAAACCGACAAACTTGTTCGATTTGAATCAAATTTTGATTCCATTTTGAACGGAAATTCCGCGAAATATTCTTACAGGAAATGGGTTTTCAATTTTGAAATGTGCACTGCACTGACTCAGAACTGAGAATCGATTTACTCAAAAATTGTATATTTTAACAGACAGCAGTTTTGTAATTTAGCAAGTGGAACTGTTTCCTCACTACTACTTGTCGTTAAGCATGTATTGTACGCATGGCATGCACGGAAATTTAAACTCATCAATGCCCCAAGGATTAAATTAATGTGCTTTTCATTAATTCTCGGTACTCTAAAAATTCACAAGGATTACTTGCTTGCACTAAAGTATTCAAAAGCGGGCAAACCCTTTCCTTGTTTGGAAAACAAGGACCACTCTTTTCGTTTGATTTGAGTGACAGATGGTGGAGAGGCTCTTGCAATTGCAATGCAATTGTCAAAAGGCATTTGAATTAACAAAGGGTCCTCCTGCAGTACAGGCAGGGTGCCTGCCTGCTTGCTGATAAATTCTGCAGCGCAGTCAATGCACTAATTAAATTTTCTCTAAGTCAATATTCACTGAAAATTCACTTGCAAATGCGAATGAGCAAAGTTGACTTTTTTCCATTCGTTTCGTTTGCATTATTTACATGGTTTCACGACGGGACAAGAGTCGTACTAAAATTCTGCAAAAATGGTGCAATAACCACTCCATTGGTAATTAATGAGTTGAGGACACCTTTCTCTTGCAAAACCAAACAAGTTTGTGATGATTCTTACATAATTTGCTATGCAGTGAACAATAGAATTGAATCCAAAATGGAATTCTCCGGGGACGACCCTTCGAAATAAAAATGAGGAATGATCCAATCATTTATCTTATCTAACACGCAGCTGAAATTTTAGCCCAGTACTTGGGCATGCCAATCAGCACCTAAATTACTAAAAGTCAAAGTTCAAAGCCATTTTGTGCCGAAAGACATGCAGGCAAACAGATGTTGATTGAATTTTGTTTAGTAATAAAACGTTTTTCGGAGAACCAACCCTTGATGAGTGCCAGAGCCAGTAAATTTCGATTAAAAGCCCAGCTACCGCTGCAGTCACAGCAAGCCGCTATGGCTCCGCTCCGCACTCCGACTGACTTGTCACCACCGACAATTTATGGTGAGATAAAAGTGAGCAGCAAGTCATTTGGAACCGCGTTAATTTTAACACACCGTGTATTAACTATTTGCATAAAATACTAGCGTTCCAGAGCTAGAACTGAAAGCATACATACTCACATAGCACCGACAAATTAAAAGTTTTCAGAAGACAGAAACTCTTCTTTGACATGACTTTCAAGTCAAGTCTCGAAACGTGGCGATGCAGTGCGGTGCGGAGCAGCTCTTCAGGTCGAGGATAGGAACTAGAACTCGAACGAGTTTTCAATTTCCTCTTCATTCACAAGTTAAATGAATTATGGCTACACATATATAAGTAAAGAAAGGAATGAGTTGGCAGGCAGGCAGTTGGGCGGATTTTTCTACTACTTAGTTCAGACAAAAACCCGGGCAATTCAGTGGCACCCGCACCCGACCCAATGCCACTGAAGCTTCGGTTCGTTTGGCAAAACTTTTCATCAATGAATAAATTAGATTCAAGTTCCAATAAGCAATCGGAGTCAGTCAGTCCGGAGGGGGAAACAAAACTCAGTCAGAAGAAGAAAATAGAAATACGTAGCTAGGGGAAGAACAAGTCAGTCAGGAGTTCAAATTTATGAATGCTCAGTCCGAAAGAGTTACTGAATAAACCAAAAGTCAAGTTAATACTGCAGGCAGGCGTTGTTCCAAGTGACCGACGACCGATTGCCGGACTAAGAGAATATATGTACATAAATAGTTGCCCTAACAGCGTTGATTGCAGATTGGTCATAAGTACGGCCCAGTGCGTTACTACTATTATGACCAGTGAAGAAAAAAATGCCGAAAAGAATTGCTCTGTCCATGTCCAGTGCAAAGAATGAGAAGGCAAATATTAGGAATCAAAATGCCCAAACATGGCCATGCCATGCAATGCCATGATGATGACTTGCTTGAAATTTTTGTTTGATCTTCAATTTTGAATGGAGTTGGATTGGAATTCTTATTCGTAAAAGTAATGGTAAGACTTAAGAGATTTGACTTGAGGCAGCAGAACAAAATACATACACGTGGCGGTGCGATAAGGCCACCGGTGTATGTACATATTGAGCTGCCTCGACTCGACTGAATATTATTGTACTTGAAAATTCATCGGCGCAGTCTTTTACTTTTTGATCCGATCATCTGCGGCACTTGCAACAAAGGGTGAAGAAGAAAACAAAAAGCCGCAGAGAATGCGAATCGCGTGGCAGTGGCAATGTCCGGTAGAATTGTCGGGCCAAAGTGCCGTAAGTACAATGAATAGTGCCTGCGGAATCAACGCATCCCGTATAAATTTTTTTTCTTCCAAGAACTCAATAATGCATGAGGAGCACACACTTTTTCAATTACTTTGAAATGTTTTTGTTTTCTTTCTACTTCAGGTATGACATTCAACGTATGTATCGTATGTAAGCAGGGGGCTGGTCGGGTTTTTTGAGTGGAAAGTGACTTTCTTGAACCCTCCGCTGCGGCGGCGACTACTGCCGCTTCTTTCCTTATTTGCAATTCTAGGAAGTCAAAATGCATCGTATCGTATCGGAGGCTGAGTCACTCAGACGTAAAGTCAATTCCAACAAGGAAGAGGTGCTCCAATAATCCAGTTTTTTTGCGGCCAATTCCTTCAAGGCAAGGCGCGGTCGGCGCCTCAGCACGCTTCTATTCTTCTAAGAAAACGGTTCGTTTTTAGATAACATGTTGATTGAGTGTCCGGCTGGTGGTCGGTTGGTTGGGGTGAGCTGTGCAACTCTGGAAGAGATGCTCAATTGCTTCTGTAATGGACTTTCTCTGCTTTCTTTGAACTGACTTTCACTTTGAACATAAATGCCGATGGGCTCCCTGTTTGCAGACGTAAAAATAAGTCAAGCCGCCAAGCTTTGTCCAGTCCAGCATTTTCAATTTCCAATTTTGAAGTCTTGTTCTGGAACTTCAAAATATGTACGTAAAATATTATGTGTGAGCAGCATTTCTAAAAAATATTTTGAACACAAATTGAGCTGAGAAATACTATAAGAGACGACTTGATTCTTGTCTATTCTATTGCGTCGTCTTGGAACATAAATGAAATGAAATGAAAATGTCAGTTGGTTCTGACGCTAAGCTAAACCCAATCTGCTTAGGCTAAAGAAAACTTGAGTCAGGCAGTGTATTAAGACGGCTATAGGGCTGTATTTGGGGGAAGTGAATGATTAAGACGAAGCCATGTCTGTAAGAAGTCTTGTGTAAATATTTGGCAAGAGAGTCAGAGTGCAAACATTACCCCTGCAAAATGTTCAACAGAGTTTCTTCTTTCTACATTTCTGGAAGGCAATCCTTCTCTTTTCTCAATTTTGCCATGAATATCACCACACTACACACATTCACATTACATCATCATGAATATTTGCCCAAATTCGATTGCAAACATTGTGCATACATGAGTAGGTTAGGCTCTAGCCTGCCTAAGCTTGGCTGCAAAGGCTGGGAACCTTACCTCCGCCATTTTACACACTTGTGCGCACCCGACAACCTGTGCTGTGTGGATTGAGTGCATTCGAATTTCTATTCAAATACTCATGGAGTTGTACCGGCGAATGCCAAAATCTACTTTTACGAGGAACCCAGCACTCAGTGCCGAGCCCATGCTGAGACATTTGAGAATTTTTAAATAGGAAAACATAGAAAATACGACCATTTGAAATTTGATTGAATTTGGAAACGATAAACCTTTCCGTCTGTCATTTCATACTCACTCAGACTCGTACCCATACCTCATCACATCACATAATAATACATCAAACGATGAGTCCGTTTTCTTCAAATCTGTTCAAATTTGAATTTCTTTTTGATGTGCTTTATTCGCTCGTTCGTTTTCTTCGCTCTTTGCTCCGCTCCATACCTCTGAAGCTCAAAGATTTTTTTCAATTACAAAATTCTTGGAAAATCAAGAGAAGAGCTCCTGCAGTTGCAGTCATCTTCATCGCCTTCATCGTCATCATCATGAGACGGACGTTTTACTTAACCTTTTGAGCATTTTATATGTACACAAATGATGTTGTTGCTTTAGATTTTTACTCGGAGAAGTTTTTCTATTGTATTTGGTTCTTAGTAGTTCAGTTCAAACTCAAGAGCTTGAGCTTGCTGCGTGCTCCTGGTTTGAGTTCATGGTGGGAGCAGAGAACCCGGGGATGCAAGCATGCATGCATTGCCTGCCTGCCTGGCCTGCTTAAGTATTGAATTGTATTGTATTTCGTCAATTGTAGTCGCATTTTGAATGGAAACTAGAGGAGATTGAGTAAGTGAGTGAAATGAAATATAATACTTGAATGCGAGAACAAATCTTCAAGACTTTGTTTGGCTTTAGACTCTAAAAGCAGGAGCAGGAGCAAATGCAGAACGTGAGTGAACCAACCACCACCATGTACACCACCGTCATCATGAAAGAGTTCCTTTTCATAAGTTACCAATTCTATCCAACGACCCATTCGTCGTCAATCTCGTTGTACGTACGTTACGTACTACTTTAGTTTACTCATGTACAACTTTAGCAATACATCTTCCATTTTGCATTGCAATGCATACAATGCTCACCCGCTTCAAATGCTATTAGTTTGACAAGTTTGGCTTCTAATTCTGGAAATAAATTGGAAATCCTATATGTATGCACAATTCTAAGCAGCCGCAGCATAGCAGGCAGGCAGGCAGCAGTAGTTTTGCTGCTAACAATGAAGATCAGTGCGTTTGACAGTGCAATTACTTGATACAATTGGAAGACGTACTTGCTCCGTTTCGCTTCGCTTCCCCAAGTCAAGCACTACTTGAATTTGTAGTCAAGGATATTGAAACAATTGCTGGACGGACGAACGGACGGGTTAAATTAAACCAACGTAATTTTCATCGTCTTGAGACTAGAGAGATGCCGTGGAAAGGGAGTTGGATGCTCTCGCTCTAGCCCTGACTACATACAAATTATATTTGTTCAGCATGAATTAATTTGTTTAAATTGTATTTAAATTTGCCAAAGGAAAATTAGGACTTGGCGCCGCCTTTCAATATCAGGCTCGCTCGAACTTTACGCAATTCCTACACAGTTTTTAATTTTCTCCTTAGCTACTGAAAATTGAAGGACTAGAGCAGTAGCAGAGTTTGATAGTAACAAAGATGGGAGAGGTTGAAATCGTAGTAGTCTTCCTTTACGAAGTCCTTGGAAATAGTAAAATGAGAAGAGAAGAAGGTTAGAATATTGATTTTCCCCGGTTTCAAACCTGAAGAAAGAGTGGGTTAGAAATGCCGGGTTTTATCCCGGTATTTCTACCGGAGCGGCGGCGGCGGTGCGGTGGAGAGAATGCCTGCCTGAAATAAAGACGTCGATTCAAGCCATTTTTCTGATTCTAACGATACAATTAGGTAGAATGTAATGTTCGGAGTAAATAGAGGAGTGAATGGTTATGGTCTTGAATTGTTTCATCTCCTTCCAACCCATTCCTCAGCACCACCAGCAGCAGCCTTCTTTCTTTTCATGCCCGCCACTGCTACGCCACAAAGTCCTAGTCCAAGTCCAATTTCACTTCCTTCCTTTTAGATTCTTCAGCCTTTTCACTGTTTTCCACTATTATCCATCCCACTGCATTGCACTACTACTTTTTCTCTTAGGAAAATACCCACAGCTAGCTCTGTTGAGTGCCTCGTAAAGACTACGCTTTTTTAAAAAAATAGACCAGGAAATAACAAAAGAAAAGTGCAAGGTATGCGAAAGAGTTCAACTGTGTTAGTTGCTCACTCAGCTTCCTGCTCCTTTGCCCGGCCTAAGCAATGCAATTTTACTTTGCTCATTAACTCACAGCCGGAGTCGGAGCCGGGTGGATTGGAATTGTTTGGATATTTTGACCATCTCCAGAACAAAATACTTTTTTTGCAATTACAACTGGCTCCAGTGCAACTTTTTCAAATGCAGTTTATACATTTTATTTAGTTCAAATTTAGGGCTTTTAAATCAGCACTGAATTGGAATTGTGGGCGTTTCCATTTGCAGTCACAAGGCTCATGGATCGGATCGAATGCCAGCCAGTGCAGTGCCTCTTAGGATTTGTCAAATATGGAGATCCAAGAGCAGAGATGTTGTGAAAAGTTAAGTGGAGTCAAGAAAGTTGGTAACAATTCAAAGTCTTGCGGTGAACATACATAAACAGTTGGATTTGGGAAGAAGAAACGGTTGAGTCGCCAGAGTCGGAGCCGGATAGGCCCAAGTGTTATTTCTGGTGCAAATGGTAGGAACCTAGTACTCGTAGTATGGAGATTCAGAGTAATATATGAAAGAAAGGATTCAATTCGAAAGTTGAGTTTGCGAGACTCTTATGGGATGTTGACTTGTTAGTCGGATCATAAAGAATTCTTTTTGTCACATTTCTCTCGCACCATTTCTCGAACGTGAGGGAGAAAGCGACTTTCTCTCTCTCACTTTCACTCACTCTGTGCTTGGCCTGGCTCGCGTAAATACATAGACGGAGAGAATTGAACTCTGTAGGATATTCCTTCTCACTCGTTTCCTGTCTAGAAAGCGCCAAGAGAAAGCAGAAATAGTAAAAGGAACGGAGTGGAAGTGGAAGGCCACCCCACAGCACATCTCTCTACTGTTTTGTTGAATTCCGCTAACGGCCAAAGCAAATTGTCCGAAAATGACATGAGATGCTGCTTATCGTATAAGCTCCCATTTCTTCCTCTTACTTGTCTCTCAACTCACCGAATTCCATTAACGGCTATTGTTTCACTCAAGCACGAACACACATTTTGAGAGTCTATTTTCTTTTGTTGCGACTGGGGACGACGAGAAGATGCTACGAACTAACGCAGCACACAACGCAGGGCGTGTGTGTCATGAAAAGAAACTTCAGGTCATAACTTCAGAGGGCAAAGTTAATAAATAACAATGCGACACAATAGACACAGTACAATATGGTTGGATCCGGTTGGCTAAAAATTCGTTTTGAATAAATAACGTTAGCGTACGCGTATGATTTCATATTTCGCTGTGTTGAATCGTATCCCGCGGTATTCAGACCTTGGAGAGAAAATATGGATTCAAAAATTGTGCATTTATTACGCGGCATATTTATTAAATGCGTTTTTATATAGCCACAACAAAATATTGCGGCTGGAGGATCAGGAACAAAAAACGAGTGGAGAAAATTAAATACTTTCACTCAATGTGAATGTGTTCAGAGGAAGGAATGACTTGCAATCAAGTCAGAAAATTCCAGAGCAGAGCACATTTCAGCCCAGGAAATTTCCTACGTACGTGCTGTCAGTTCTGCATACAGACATTTCCATCCAACATATGTACATTACACATGTACGCACTAAATTTACTTGTACAATAGAGAAATAGAGGAAAGTGGGAAAGGGGTGTGTTAGTGTGTTGCACATAAGCTTCGACTTCCACTGGACTAGAAAATGAAGTCAGGAGTGATCCTCAGAGTCAAGCCCCGTCTGTCCATCCGTCACTCACTTTGATATAAGATGGCAAACAGGAAACGATAATGGTGCGAACGTCCATCTAAATGAAATAAAAATCACCCATAAATAACAATTAAAGTTCAACAGTCGCTACTCACAGTGCTACGCTGTGCAGCGACTCAACAGAGCAGAGCATAGCACAGCACACCACACACAGACACCGACACAATGAAATCCAATTTCCACAGATTGTAGTTTTTGTAGTTGTATTCTATTCATGCCTCCTACGGTTCTACCTTACTTTATGAGATTTCTACGACTAGCTTAGTTATCCAGCTCGCTCTCGCATAATTCATAGTGTGTAGTGCGTAGTGCGTAGCCACTGCATGTGCCAAACTATGCGTACGGTGCGTAAAACGGAGCAGGGAAAAAACAGCGGTGAAGGAACCGAACCGAATCAGAATGGATGAAAGACTATAAAGTCTCGAAAAACTAATCTTCGGAGGTTCGGTGAACACCAAGCCCATTCAAAAATGAAAAAGGCAAGGCAATGCAAGCCAGGCAAGGCGGCACTCCCTCACCTCATAAATACATTTAGTCTCAACATTGCTATTACACATGCACCGTTGATCTCTAATTACACTTGAGCAACCGAAAGCCCTTTACAAGAACAGAGCTAAATATACGGTGCAAGGAAAACAACACATGGATAGCTAGCTGCAGAAATGCTGAGCATTTAACACGAACCAAGGAGGCAAGCTTCCATTCCTTCACTTAACGCTAACGCCTGGCACTACCTTGCAGCAGTACTTGCGTCAATCCGGGCGTATTTATTATTTAATGAACCAAACCAATATATGGGCGGGGAACGCGTGTCTCTTCCAGAGTCCTGCAGTGCAGTGCTGGAGTCATACACTGAATGCGCTATCGTGGCTCTTGAAGGAGTTTTCCGTGAAGGTGGTTTTCAAACGGAAATGGTTAATTTATAATGTCTTAATTCAAATAAATTCGTGAAGGTTTTAATAAGCAGGCGATGTATGTATGTAATGATTGAACATATGTAGGCAAGGTTAGAAATTGTTTCCTCCAACCAAGTCGAAGTCAGTCGTTTATCATAACCGCACGTGTGCCGTGCCACTTGCAATGCGATGAATGTAATATTTTCAAATCGGATCTTATAAATAATGTTACAACTTTCTTTCCTCGAGGCACACGAAGTTAATGGAAAAACTTTGATCTCACGCACATCCGTACCCGACCTCTACCTCTGAACTCCTTTACAGATCGAATATTTAAAACATTTAAGAACTCCACTTTTTCTACATTTTCTAATTGTAAAAGATCAGAGGCTTATAGTACGGCTGGCCTGTATCTAAGATTGAGATTATGATCTTGAGAATGAGAGTTTATTCTAGGCCTGCCTTGCCTTGGCTTCATGACATGACGTGCGTAGTTTGAGTACATCCGGGAATTTAAAGTGCGTTTGTAGACGGAAGTGCGAGAGCCGGCGAAATACTTCAGAAGAAAACGGTTTGTCGGCAATTGGGAAATCATGAATACGTCGTCCCAAAGAAATATTAAAGTCTGAATGTTACACAAGGAAGAGAGCCAAGTGCGAACAAATTACTTGGAAAAACGCACGAATTTTTTTTGAGAAAACGCCCCACTTTAGAGGAGGCAGGATCAAAAAGTGAACTGAAGAAGTTGGCTGTAAATGCATGCATGAATGTTTGAATGTTCAAAAGGAAGGGTATCACCACCGGTAAAAAAGATAGAAAAAGGCTTACATTATGCATGTCTCAAGACGGTTTTTCTGAGAAGGAGACGATGAGAGTTTTATTTTTTATTGAGGCATTTCTCATTCGTTACAACGGGAGGAAGAATGTTATTAACGATATTTTGCTGTTCCTTTACAATGCAGAGGGAAGTTGGCTGGCGAGCGAGGAGCAGACTTGGGGCCCATTCCCCGCCGTTTACCTGATGAAATGAGTCGTTCGGGTATTAAGAGAACCCGACTTTTTGGTCCATGTATCAAGTCTAATGCGACATTCGCTATGATCTCTTCGACACAAATGGCCCACAAATTGCACTCACACACATTTGCCAATGTCTGACAGATTAATTTCATTAGTTACCACTCTCAACGACTGTAGTACTAGCCGCCGACCTCTTGTTCCTGTCCTCACTGACTGAGGTCATGCGTTCATGCATGCATAATATCCGCGCGCGTATACTTCAACAAGGGTTAAATTTAGTGATTGGAAGCCAATTTTAAATTAAAGAAAGGACCGAAAACCGAATTTGTAATGCTCGCGTTCGGGTACGAGTTTGAGTGGGAAAAGTTCACGCTCTCAATTCATGACTTACAATGTATGTATATTTGGAACCAATCCGAACTTTTGATATTGTTCTCGACATCCATGCATGTAAATTCTTTCAGCGGCTGTCCTTGACGTTCAGTTTACGTACATTATTGAACTTGTACAATTCCACACCATTCATGGATATGCCGTTCATGCCGCTGTTCAAATATCGATCTTAATTTTTGCTTTGAACGAATATAGAATCAAGTTTTTAAGGTTTCATAGCTAAAGCTACTCTCAGCAAAAAGTATGAACCTATTTAGGCGCGGTGAAAGTCTAGACAATCGAAGTGAAAGGAAGTTCACGAGAGGATGTAGTACATAAGTGCCTTTTATTAAAATTAAATGAATACAGTACAAAGCTGGATTTTCACGTGTTCATTCCATGTCCACGTCGTCCAAGGACTAAAAAGTTAAGCAATGGCTTGACTTTCGAAAGGTTGAACGGAAAGCCAAACAACTGCCTTATGTGTATTTCAGTGAAAGCGGGTTGCGGGTCTCTAAAATTTGATCAAGTAATTTACAACTTCAATGGAATTAGGGACAAGGGTACGTATGAATTCCAACTAAAATAGATTTGACTAATTAATTGTTGATGGGTGCGTATTAATATCCAGAACAACTTTTTGCCTAGCATTGCATTGCTCAGAATTCGCACAAGTTAGAATCTGTGTAGTTTTGGATTTGATTTTGTAATCCTCTTGGCTCAATTATGGTTCATTTCTGCCTCTGCATTGAAGGATTTGTGATTAAACTTCGAGTGACTATAAAGAGTTCATTTACCTTAGTTTAATTTAAATTGGTTGTTTAATACCACTACTACTACCACTCGTTGGCCTTATCATTTTCGCTCATCCTCGCATTTTCATTTTGATGACTCCTCTTGCAGGTCATGAGTCTGTCCTCTGAGAGATTTATTTCAAATACATTACAATAAACTAGAATATTATATGTTGGCTGGCTGTGGCTGGTAGAGTCGTCGCCGTCGTCCATGTGGAATTTACATGTATGTAATGTAATGGAAGGAGAGCGCAACAGCGTATGTCAAGCACAAGCACGAAATTACATCATTCCTTATTCCTCATCCCTAGAGTTTGGCATTGACTTTGGGTTTTGACTGGAGGTCGGAGTCGTGACTGGTAATTGTAGTTGAATTAAATGCCCAAGGGGAAGCTGAGGACGAACCGAGTCTCAAATTCTTCTCTCCGCTCGTTTAATCTTCATTTTTAATCTCAATTACAACCTTGTGCATGGGGATGTCACGTTTTTACTAGAATTTGCGAGTAATGAGCCAAGAGTCTCTCTCCTAACCTAACTACACTGCACTGGCTGAATTTGCTGAAATCCTACCTCTCTCTCACCCTAACCAGTCCTGGTCCTGTCCTCGGCCAAAGTAACTCCAATGTATGTACAAAACTCGACATCTTTTTAGAACCATGGGACGGGACTTGTACGTAATATTAGCAAAAATCCTTTTGCCAAGTCAAGCCTGCCAAACTCAAGGCTCGTGCTCGAGTAAGTGAGGGAATTAAAATACAATATATGCGAACATTCGTTCTAGAATAAACTTCTGGCCGTCGTCTCCTACACTTTTCCTGAGGATCGGGTCGGGCATCGTGCACTCTTGTTCAGAGGATAGTGCGTTGTGCGTTGCTTATTCCATTCGATTCTTGTCAAGAAGAAATTCCACGAAGAATCGCAGGCTCAATTTAATGAAATCCTTCGAGACATCGTGTCCTTAATTTCCCCTAACAATTTGCGCGCATGCAAGCCGTAAACTATTACAGATAACATGGGGAGGGAGGCAAGGAAGACGTAGACAACATGCAGAAACTCATTCCTAATTGCTGCCAGTTTAATAGTTGTAAATCCAACTTCAGCAAAAAGGCTTTGCAGCCAGCCCCGGCACCCGTATATCATGACATTAGGCCGCTGTGTAACAATAGTTGCCCTGAAAATCTTCCACCAAGATCTTTATCTTTCTCAATTGCTTTTCTTCTGCTTCCTTGCATGCATTCGTCCATATGCTCTGCTCTTGAATGAACACAGCACGGCACATGGTCAAAATCAGAGTCAGACTCGAACTCGACTCATTCCAATCCCAGACTAATTTTCTAGCACTAATGAACCCATTGACAGATTAAACGAACCAACACCAATTCTAAGTCCCTTGCCTTGCTTATTGTGCCTCTCAGCTCAAATTCTCAATTCCTAAAATTAGAATTTGCGAGCGAACTTGTTCTTGAGTTTGAATAAAGTGTGCGTACCAACACCAACTTCAAGCTTTACAAATTTACCAGATTCAGATACTACAGCCTTGCTTTCCAAGTCGCCCAGCGTATGCTTCCCTTCAGAATATTGAAATGGAAAAAGTGAATATTCCCTGCGGAGAATATACATAATATGCGGCTTCAATTTTGTGTCTGACCTTTTGCCCTGTTAGCCGGCCATTTGCAGGGGCATTGGCATTGAGACAAGATTGGATTTCGGTGGTTCGGATCGGATGGACAGTGCATAAGTCTTGAGGGCGTGGGAGAAGCCAAATCACCAAATTTGGAGAAGAGAGTGCGGTTGCCACTGGGGGAAGAAGAAAAGCGGAAGAACTACAAGTGCTGCTGCTTGGACCTTGGGCTCAGAATTGAACTGAATATCATTCCTACATATGTACGTTATGTAATGTAATATGAAGGTGATACAAGCCATGGTCTTGGTCGGTCTGGATGCTGGATGCAAGAGATGAAGAAAAAAAATCGAGAATCCAGGGTCCAGAAATGTAAGTAACATGCATGTAGGAGTCGTGAAACCTTTCAAGATACCCGGTTGTAAGTAATGGGGTGAAACTCTTGGATATGGACTGGAACTGGACTGAACTGACCAACCGACTTTTTCTCCTCAGCCTTCGACTTCGGTTGAATAAACAGAGCCAGCCAAGTTCGCTTGCTGGCTGCTGCTCTGCTGCCCTGTTGTGTAACTTGGATTGCATTACATTTCTACAACATTACATTGAGAATTGAGACTCTGAATCTCTCATCTCCCTCCACTCTTCGTCTTCATCTTCAAAGCTGTTAATCCTTCGTCTACTCAACTCATCTTCATCTGTGTGCAAGTATGTGTGGAAGAAACTCAATCGTTCGTTTCTTGGTTGTGTTAGTCCTCTCTCTGGAGTGGAGTGGAGAAGAAGAGGGGGCCAGTCCCGGCTCATTGAGCACGAACAATGCGCTATGTAATTAAGCATTTATCCACTCACGGCCCTTGCCAATCCAATGAAACGGAATCTTCTTGTCTCACTCTCCCATCTTTTAGATGTGCTGTTAACAATCCAATCCGCTCCAAAATTCCATATGTGCAAATGTGTGTGTGTGGTTAAGGAAAGTGTAGGCATCCTCATCCTTCCTTTTCATTTTCTCCTCAGCTCAGCTCAAACACTGACTCAGAGAAAGGCAGCACAAGAAAATGCGTCGCCAAAAGCAGTTCAGGCCCTCGTTCTTTTATTTTCTGCATGTAAATTGCTAATTTACGGCTTAAGTGGGAATGTGAATTACAAACATAATTCACGCTTCCTTTATCCCCCAAAATCACACACAAAAAAAACTTTTTTAAATTGGGTTAAATGGGCGACGAAAGGCCAGAAACGCGCTCTGAAGGCTTGGAGAAAGTTGACTTTCACTTTTAACGAGCTTGTAGACAGACGGACAGAACGACTGCATAGCATTTCACTTCGTGCATGCAATAAACAAATCGGTCAGTTGGA
>JAQGCM010000008.1:0-67445 GCA_034699705.1 Hymenaphorura dentifera
ACGAATATTTGGTCCATCCGCTATATACATTGAGCCGCCACTAGTCAACGCCAAACCTTTCGGATGGTTAAGTTTGGCTGATTTGGCCAAAAACCCATCTCCGCAATTTTCTAGATCCCCAGGGACACATTTGCTCCCAGACCCAACCACAGGTGACCAGTTTACGCGAGGATCTTCTACTTCCTCCATTGAGTTGACTCGTAAAACCTATTCCGTCAAACATGCTTCGGTTAGTACGTTATGACAATCGTTAAATATGTCTACATGTAAAAGCACTGTACTTGATATTTCTCGGGGTCAGAGATAAAAAGGTGACCATCTGCCGGAGATATTGTCATAAAGTATTGATGGGACACTTTAGTGGCACTGAAAAGAAAACAAGAGATGTGTTGAGAACCCCTCAAATTGAGTTCTACTTTAATGTTTCAGAAGTCTTACCTTATTTGCAGCAAAGTATAGGTCCGATTTTCTGGGGTGATGCGGCGAATCAAATTGAAGTCACCCACGTACAAACTTCCATCTGGGCCAGTAGTAAGAGCAATTGGAGAAAGTAATAGATTCTCACAAGGTTCACAAAGAAGTGAACGCTGTTGTCCTTTCTTCCCCATCAGCGTCGTGACCAGGCGCGGCAGTTCTTTCAAATGCACTTCAGACCCGTCACCTTTTTGTAGAATGCCTTCGTGAAAATTGTAATGATGATGAATGTCCAAGTTCCAACCGCCAACGTCAGCAATATCCACGTCAAATCCTTTTAGAGTCACAGACTGAACGGTCCATACAGGTTTTGAGCAATTGGCGTACTCATATCCAACGGCAACTCTGGCTGAGGCGAGACCGTACACCTTTTGTTGGTAGACATTTCGCTTTTTCCAGCCGAACGTGTAAGTAATATTTGGATCAGCCTCGAAAGTTCTGCGATACAGCTCGCCTTCAATTGTAATCTTGAGATGAACCAAGACTAAGCCCTCAGGAATTTCATGTCCCGTTAACTGCATCAATACTGTTGTTAAGTATCCAGGGGATTGACTGCTGTGGTACAGGAGATGTACATCCGAGCCGGGTATTACGATACTTTCTTGAAGGATCTAGACCACAACAACCCACAATCAACTCAAATGTTGAGGTCTAAATCCCTTCCTACTCTTATTCGCTAGACTACAATAAATGCGTTAAGTGAAAGCGACTTTCACTTTCGCTATTGCTCATCAGTTCGTTCCTGGATTAAGGTAGAACGAACCGGATTTGGCCTACTAAAAAAGCGTCACGCTGCCACTGAGAAAATGGTCTGGAAATGCAATTTCGCTGGAAAAAAGAATTAAATCCGCGAACTACATAAACCTGCAAAATTACTGGGGCAAATCCTCACAGTTTAACCACACACATAAAACAAGCGAGCCGAAGCAGAATATTTGCTAATACCTGAGACCATTCCATCTTCTCCTATCCTTTACAACTCAAAATGGCTCACTCACCTGAGTTTCGCCAAAGACAACAGTCTTCTGTGGGCTAGACCCAACCATTGGTGGAAACCAAGAAGACATAATGGTGGGCTTGAGAATGTCCAAGTTATGTTGTAAACAAGGTGCCTGGGCCTGACGACTTTCCTCGAAACTCTGGTCACGAAGGTGAGTTCCTCCCACGGTCATAACTACAGGAGGGTCCAGAATGACTATCTCATTCCATGGAACGAAGACAGTTCGTGTCAGCTGACGGAAGGGAACTCGTTGAAACTGAAGAGTCACGGACCCACCACCATTCACTAGCATGTCAAACCTGATGAGGAATATAAAGTGAGACTCCTTTTGTCTAGAATGCTGGACAGACTAAAAGCATTGGAAAATTCGTTTTGAAAATATGTAGAATCTCGTACCAGCCTCCTTTTCTAGTAAGAGTGAAGCCGAGCCTCTGGCTCTTATCCACACTGACACGTATTCCAACAATGCCCAATCCATCGGACGACAAGACTTGGCCACGAATGACAGACACCCTCCTGTAAAACCCATGGGAACCCCATAGAGAAGAAAATTGGTCTCTCCGTTTCACCCAAAACATTGACTTAATGTAAGAAGTGATGAAAATAGAAGAAAAGGAGATAGAGAGAAAAATGACAATGACTGTCCCGCTATAAAAGTTCTCGTTACACTCACAATGCTAAGTTCATGTTTAGTTATTATTATTTTTTGCTTTTATGGTTTAATTATTGGAAAGTCCTCCGTTGAAAAGACAAGGGAAGACTTGGTTTCGAGGAGAGGAGAGGGAAAGTATTGACAACGACAAAGACAGGGACACAATCGGTGAGGAAGGCACTCCAGGTAGGATCTCCTGTTTTCAACTCAGAGGTGTTAGAGCGAAAAATGTAAAGCGAGAGTAAGAAGCACTGCAAAAATTTCATTATGAAATCATAAAGAGTCAAAAAGGAAAGCCATGAAAGGCCTAAAGATGTACTTGCAGCATTGTCCTACTTGCAATTGCACTCGCCTCAGTCGGCGTAGGAAACAAAATCAATCGAGAGAAGAAACAAAATGAAAAACTCAACTGAAAGAGAAAATAGAAAAAGGCTTTGTTTTTGTCAGAAAAAATGTAAGAAGCAACCTTGGCTGGACTTACCGATGCTCGAAAGAACTCCAAAAGTGACTAGTTTCGGACACACACAGGGTTTAAGTGAGTGAGTTGTGATCAGAAACAAATAAAGAACGCCAAATTAGTTGCAGTTCAGTCACACGATTCCGTCGGTTCGGTTCTCTCACTCTCCGCTCAATGGAAATCAGGGAAAGGAAAAAGCGGAATTAAAAGTGTGTGCCGGTTCCGGGTTGTTCCAGAAATCAGCAAGAATTTTACGCATTTCTAAAGGAACTAAAGTGGCTTAAGGCTCTGAATTACAAAAACTTTGAAGCTAAAAGTTTAAAAAATGATCGATTGTGAATAGAACTCGAAATACAAAGTGTGCTAAAAAGTCTGCACACTGAAAAAGTATTCTCGGTCAGTGCACCCAGCGACTGACTAAATTGGCAGTGGTAAATAATTGAAGAGGTTTGAGCAGGAACAGATTAGACGCGGAAGCTTTCTTTTTGAGGATGCATTTTTTGTAGAGGACACTCTGCAGATAACGGATGTGTTTAACCAAACCGAACCGAAAGGCAAGAGTAAAAGCAAGGAAGGAGCCGAGTGAGAAAGAGACAGATAAATAGTTCAAGACGACACACAACCATAGAAAAATGACACAAGAGTTTATCATCCGGTAGCACCGGTAGTTTAGTTTAGTTCGGTCAACAAGATGGAAAATGGGAAACAAATACAACACACAAAAAGAGACGACACTGTCTTTCCATAAAAAAAACCTTGTCTCTCGTTGATTGTCGACATGAAATCAGTTGAGAACAATCGTATTTCCGTAAACAATGGATAATTTGAGTATGTTTATGTTCGAAAGCATTCGTTATACCTCCCCAGTCTATCGTAGCCCAAAGCAGATCCCAGCTGCATTCCAATTACCCCGACGCCAAGAAAACAGCAACAGAGAAAGATGGTTGAAGAAAAAAGACGCCGACATTACCTTTCCCAATACTCATCTTTCTGAGCATAGCTTTGAACACTATCCTCTTCAATGAGAAATTTGACTCTTTGGTAAAAGGAAGAGGTCACACTCGGCGGTTGTTTCCGAAGAAGAACCTCCACAGGGTCATTCGCCGTCATACACATCAAATGCTCTTTGCAAGCTGGACTCTCGCAACACTCGCTGTCCGAACAGTCCTTCATTCCATCTAAACAACACGCCAAATAGAATTAATTCCACAAAGAAATACCTCACCACGTTACAAACTTTATATTGTAAGCGTGCACGGCATGCTTAATATTTATTGAAATTGAAGGCACGTTGTCCAATATTTCATGATTCGATATGGTGGACGGACGCTCTCATCGGCAATCGACAAAGAAAGTTGTTCTTATCGGAAGAGTCAATTCATGCATTTTAAATTTATACATAAAAAATCTGTGACGGTACGGCGAAAGTACAAAAGTGAAGCCAGATTCTGATGCCTTGGAATTTCTAGTAATTCTGGCGGTGGTACTATGTTCCGGGTGAGAAAGACATGTTGCTACGTGAGGAGTAAAACAAAAGTCAGTGCAAGGGTTGGCTGGTTGGGATATTTGGAAAGAGTGCACTATGGCGGTCTGGCTTTGGCGTCCCGCAGTCAGAGACTCAGAGTGTCAGTAGACTCGACTTCACTTTAAAATTCAGAGGACGGAAGCTGGAAAGAATGAGATCTTACCCTCGTCATTATCGACATCATCGGAACAATTGGTTTCCAGCGGAACGGAGCAGTTGAGACCGGCCCAACCGTTGTTGCATTTGCAGGAGTAGACCCCGTCTTGCATTATGCATGAACCATGACGACTACACGAATTGGGACATCCGGCTAGGAAGAGCAAAATTATTATTTTGTACGATCGCATGTCTCTGAGATTCCGTGAGGATTCTTCCTCTTCATATTCTACTGCAGCCTTCGCCAACTATGGCTCGGAGGACAGTCGACTCGACAGAGTCAGCTACCCGCTTGTACCAACTCTCTTACCCAGTTGTCAATGCAGCATATTTGAGTCAGTCAGAGCAGAAGTTCTGTTGCTTTGGCTGGTATGACGACTCGCACTGGTTTTTCTAGAACGACAGACCCAACTAACCAAACCAACCAGGCCAAGCACAGTCATCCATCCATATCTAATCATTTTCCATGTTCCAGTCACACATTCCACGTACATGGATATCGTGGATTCAATTGAGAAACACATCTGAATGACTCAAATTCGGTTCTGCAACGTAAACTTGGAGGGGATGATGATCTTTGACAATTGACAGGGACAATACACTATATGTTCTGTTTTTGCAGCCACCGTAGAAATGGGGGGATTTAGAGGAACTATTTTGGCTTCGAGTTCCAAGGTAAATCAAAAATTCCCCTGGTGCAGCAAACCTTGAAAATTGAATTGAGTGTGTGGAGAATAACATTGAGAAGGTCAAATTGTGCATAAAGGAATTGTGGTGTGAGAGTTAGTAGTGTTCATAAGTAGATTCCGATTGTGCTCACCCAATGTGCAGTGTTTTCCATTCCAGCCTTGGGAGCAGATGCAGGATCCATTTTTGCATTGGCCGTGTTCTTGACACCGTAGATCGCATATGAGGATTTCGCAGTTGTCTCCAGTCCACCCAGTTTGACACTCACACTGGCCTTTGTCGTTACAGAACCCATTACGACCGCAGTCCTTCTCGCAAACAACTGAAAGAGACAGCGTCTAGTTAGAGATCCGTATTATTAGCACTCCGCCAGGGAATCAATAAAAAGGAAGAAAGGAAGCCCAGACGATGGAATAGTGGTTTCAAGTCACCCATAAAACCATGGACGCTCAACTCATAAAATTCTCTCCTCGGTTTTTTTGTCGAATAGAAATAAATGAGGATGGCTCATAATATGAGCTGCTTTCACCACACGGCTTGAGTCGGGCAAGGAACTTTTCATACATTTCGGCACGTTGTAAAAGTGCGAAATCTGAGTTGATAGGATTTTACTGGTCGTCTGTATGTAAAGCAACCGTCGGAGTTGTCCATAATGTACTTGGCGTTTCCAAGATGAAAAACCCGGGTCTCCAAGTCTGTTAACTTGGAGCCTTCCATATCATGGCATAGCATCAGTAGAAGTAAACAATGCCTGGTTTCGGGTTCCTTCCTCTTTCATCGCGAAACTCTTAGCTTGGCTCCCCTCCCCCATTATGAATATATTTACGCATTATGTAAATAGATAGTTATGCAGAGTCCTACCCAATCCCATAAGTGCATCATATATCTACGAGTCTCGAAGGCAAGGCAGCCCAAGGTTCCTGGAAACCCGTCGTTCAAGGTAGTCTTCCTCTGGTCGGGGGTAATGAATGTAATGGTTTCATTCCGGCAGATTTTATGACAAGGAAAGAAACAGTTCGCCATCATAAATTTTAAGGCTGCCTTTGTAAAATAAGCCATTGAAAATGAACTGGAGGGCACAGGAAAGGATCATTTCCATTCAGTCTCAGATTACCTTCCTACAAATAATAGTTCGGAGACCTCATCTCCTCAAAGGAGATCATTATCCGTTTCGTCAACTCCTATTAATCCCCATCCGCAGCTCATCTCTGTCAACCACCCATAATAACTACTAATAACCACCCGCACCAACCGTATTCATCCAAATCGAGTCTCCTATTATCACAAATATGCCAAGAGATTATCAACTCAAAGCACTCCACTTTTATGTTTTGAGTCGTTAAGCACTCATTGGTTTTGCTGTAAAGTTAATAATTATTAAGGGTTGCTTGTATATCTTTTTTGTAAGTTAGACTGTCGTAGTCCAGCTTTCACCTTCTCGATACAAATTTCGGATCGCAAAATGTCGCAAAAAGCTAAACCCATGGAAGTTGTCCTTTTTAATGCTCTGTTCGTTTAATTTAAGTACAAATGGCAAAACGAAGTACAAAAGAATACAATTTTGAGCATAAGCACAACTCAAATGTACTAGAATTGCGTGCGTGCATCCTGAAGCTCTCTCGGAACAGTGATTTTGATATAATATTAATGAAAACGAAAAGGCCTTCCGAGTAGGAGGAAAATATAAATTATTACAACCTACTTCACTGTTCACTAACTTATTCGACTTTACTTCCGTCTACTCCTTGTTCTTCCATTGCAAATGATTTGCAATCAATTTACTTACGGTCACTACCTTTGGGAACAAAACTTTTAGGAGAGTGAAGGGAAATAATATAAATTAGAAATGAATTGGTTGGGCGTACTGGAGCCAACGGAAGGCTATTGATCGAGCATGTTTTATATATATTTGACGGCATGACTTTCTCCATTGGAAGAGAGGACATGATTGTTGAGACGGTGGACGACTGCGGCTTTGCAACTAATAAAAGAGTATGAAATAATAAAGGGATCATGTTATGAAAGTCGTGGATAAGAACGCACAGGGAGGCGTGAAGAGACGTGCCAAAACGTTAGTGATTCTTGTCTGGTTTCATTTTTTGATGAAAGGCAATAAAAATACAAGGCTGGATTTTATGTTGGATGCGCCCTCATAGTCTCCTCATAGCCATCCAATCCAATACATATAAAATTCAGGGTGTAGAAAAATAGGTGGGAAGTAAAGTAAAGGCAGAGAGAGAGATAGACAATACATACATTCACTCATCTCTAAAAAGAAAAAGACGTTCCACGATTTCCCTTCTTTTCTCCCCCTCCATGCCAGTCTAGTCCTTTTGGTGAAGTCTCCAGTCTAGCCCTAACATCCGTCCGCCCTTCACTTCCTTGTACGGTTTCTCATAAATTGTGGAGAGAAAAGTAGCCGGAAATAAGAGCTAGTGGGAAAGAAAGCCGAAGAGGAAGTATTTCTATGGGACCATGACTTGTGACTTTAGTCTACAAAGGAAGGCCACCTCGCCTTTCCCCATCGCCATTCCGCGACACAAGACATTTCCACCATTTCTTTTGGTCATCGGCAACCGTGACTCAGGATATCTTTAGCATAGGAAATTGCACTTCTACTCTCAAATCAAATGTGTGCAAATTCAAGTTGACCATGCCAAGTTTTCCAAGCATGAGTTTTATTCTTACCTTCCAGGCATTCAGGTCCACTGTATGGCTTTTGGCAAATGCAGGTAGTAGTCTCTGGATCAAATACGCCTCGAGTCGAGCAGTCAGGAATACATTTTGCAAGAAAACTGTCCGGAAAGCTAGAATTCAACATTTGAAAGTTAACATTGACCCACTGCTTTCACTACGAATTTCTCGACATTTTAATATTTATAGCTAATCCATTCCCGCATTCCTTTCCACGTAAATCGATTTCCGAGCGACCACAATCAACGACTCGAATGTTTGAGTACTACACAAAGTCGACGAACATTGTTCTTGAAATAAACATGTTGCAAATGTGTTACACTTGATTAGTGTATCAATATCACAAACGAATTTCAGCTAGACCTTGTGTAAAAATGCAAGAGCACACCGACCGCCAAGCTCAGCCATTCCATTGCTTGATATACCACCAAATACTCAAACATTTGTTGAGAAAAGGCACAGCTCAATAGAGTTTGCTCCAGTACGTATGTAGGAGAAATTCTAATTTTAGTTCATTGAATGTCGAAATGGAAATTGTAAAAACAACGCTCTTACTTGCAAGAGTGACCACTCCATCCTGAGTGACAGAGGCACTTTCCTTGTACACAAGATCCATGTTGAGAACACGTCGGCTCTGCACACTCCGCTGTCAAAACAACATGTGGGAAATCCATTAATATATAATCTGTTTTTCTATCTTTGATTCCAAGCAAGGATTCCGTGTCACCTCAACGTTAACGGAGAACAAGCAAACCCTGGCAGTTTTCACACTCCAATTTAGTAAAACTATATTCGATGAAGAAGGCAGGATTCTAAAAGCTCGTTCATCCATCAAAATCATGTGGTACTTGTCTAGCGTTCCCTCATAAATGAATCTGATTGTCTCTGACATTTCTACAAACACTACTTCATCCATCCTCCAGTATTCCACGCTACATTAGTTCTAAATTGCAACCTAGACTGACTGGACTCACAATGAGTCAGTTTACACAGACGCAGGGTAAAATTTGAGACAATCACATTAGGAAAGCTTGCATTCACACAATTTTTTGCAACAAGGATTTGAAGCAAAGCACTGTAGTTTAGGACAGGAAACCGGTTGGGCTAGGATAGGATATAAGAATCGATTTAAATCTCGTTAAAATAATGTCAGATGTTTGCAAGAATGGGAAATGGTTATTCAACCATCACGGATCCAGAAGAATCCATAAGGATCGGCTGAAAAATATGAGAACGCATGGATTGGAATCTGAATCAGTCGACCAACTGAGAACTGTTAGAAAGAAAGAGTAAAGAGTGAGACTACTACTACTGCCAACAACCCGACCAAGCATTCATCATAGAAAAGACCTTCTGCTTCCTTGCACTTTTCCCTCCGTGCTTTTCCCTTCCTTCCAATCCCACTCCCAAACGCAACGGAGAAAGACCAAAGAATAGAAAGAAAGACCGTTAGCAATTTGGTATTTTCTTTGATACTCAAACTCTACATACAAACCATCCTCTGCCACTCTGTCTTAGCCCAACCAACTCTCTCTCTCACAATCCTAGATTCATTTCAAATGAGTATTTTTGAACCTGTTTTCTCGGGCTTCCTTCCTTCCTGCACCTTCTTTTTCAAACCAACATTTTTTTTCGCTTTCCTTCGAACCAAGTTGCTGTTCTGTTCTGTATGTATCTCACCACACTGCAGACGACTACACTACTAGTTGGCCCTCTTTATGATGATTTATCATTCTTTTCACTTCTGCAACAGTTTTGACACTTGCGGCATGCTCGTAACAAAATCAATTTCTCAGAAACCATGCACCGGTACCATGGTCACTTTTCAGCCCACCGCACATATTACAGAATGCATTCGTCTTTCATGACGTGAAGTGCACCATCCTAACTACCATCGATTCACTCAAATACGCACAATAACACACATACCTTCGCTACAATACAAGAGATGATGTAGACGAAACGGGAAACTGGAAGAGAATGCAACAATACTAAGGGGAAAACTCATATTGTATTAGGCGAATTCCGTCGAACCCTGCATCATCATCACGACAATATTCGCCAGCCACATCACATCGTTTCCTCAACTCATTCAGCATTGTTAGCTTGCATTTATCCGAGGAAGCCAACAGGCGGGTAGCTCTGTAGTCCGAGATGAGAGATGAAAGATTGATTATCCTAGCGTAAGGGAAGCACATGCGGATCCATTAACCCTGCATGCATGCACGAAGCACGAAGAATTGAATGAACACAATCCATGCTACTTTCACTCTTTCGTATTCCTCATGTGGCAGCAACTTTCTCCATGCAAACATGGAGAATTTATATTCGTCTCCATGTCCCATCCTAACGTACCCTACCCGGTCCGATAAATGATGGAGTATCTTACAAGGGTGCGTAGTCATTAAGGCTGGTTTGTTTGCATAAGTGTTGACTGAAAGATTTGAGAAAAATGACATTTTTTTACCTTCCGGAATTGAGGACAGTTAGTTTTAGGAATAGTTGCTCGTAAGCGTATCTGTAGAAAAGCAGACATAGTTGTCTGTGGTTTCGCATTGAATCGACTACTTTTCTCTCTCAAGTTGAGCAGAGCTCGAGTGTTAGGTACTCACTCAATTCGTACGCTGGCAAGGCGTCATTTTGGTTTTAATTAAATTTTAAACGGACGTGAGATGAATGAATAAAGCTCAACACAGTGACTGCTGCGCGAGGCAGGCAGCGGAAAGAGAATAAAGAGTAGGATTTTTTCTTATCACTTACATGGCGCTGCGTTAGTTTAGAGTGACTTCGACTTCACTTTCACGACGAGGGTAGGAGCGGGAAAATTGGTGAAAACTGGTTTTGTGAGTTTGCAGTGTGACGGGTTGGCAAGACTGAGGTCGGTGGATGCTAGGAGTTTTTGGTGGTGTAAGGAATGGAAATGCATGGACATGAAAAGAAGTACATATCTCTGGGTGAAAAGATACTATGAGATATATACACTTATGAGACACAAGTCACTGCTACCGCCAGAGAAGGCTGAGTAACAATCTTCTAAAGCTTCCAATGGGAAATAGAGAAAGTAGGCAGGAGCAAGCAAGGTATGTTTGTAGTTTGTGGAGTGCAGGGAAATAACGAGTCTGGGGTGAGTAGAAGTGGAGAAGAGTGGAGTGTGCAGAAAAATATCCTTTTTGGCAAAGTCATAATGGTAGATCGGAGTCTCGGAAAAAGTGGTCTCTGAAGACCAACAAAAGTGAAATGCGTTTTCCGTCTTTCCCTTTTTAGAGAGCTTCACTACAATTCCTTATCTCTTGCATGCATATTCGATACATCCTTTTGGTCTCCTCCATCTTTCTCTACCTTCCCATGCATGGGTCTTGAGCGAGGACACTGACACAGGGCAACGTTGAGAACAATTGAACACTTCTCCAGAGAGGAGAATGGGATAAGTGTGAACTTGCGTTTGACGAGAGGTCGAAAATCTACCATGTACCATGAAATGCATTCTGTACGTTGCAGACTGTGCCACGGATACTACAATTCCTTCAATCCATTGTTTCATTCTGGCTACATTATTCAGAGACCGCGAGTGACGAAATAGAATGACATGAGCTGTTTCCTCATCTCCTTCCGCCTTATTTGTGGTCTTCATCAAAAAGCGCACTCTGTACAGCTACAGCTATGTTCTCGTGAACCTGTCAGGGGTCTGGACTCAACCTTGAAGAAACATTTTAACTCGAACCTAGTGAAAGCTGTTTTGAGGGAAACGATTAAATTGTGCATGCACGACAAAGTTCATTTGGTTCATTCTCCTCTCCATACATGTTGAATGAGTCTTGTTTGTGTATAATAGAGGAACTAGCCTTGCAAAGACATTAGGTTGTAGGGAACTATCTATTTAAAATGAGAACTGAGCCGTAGTGGAGCCACAAGTAGGAAAGAGAAAATTGGAAGTAGTCCAGCTTTTGTCCTCCAGTCAATCCAGCCATTTCCTTGCCCACCTAGCCAAAGCCGAGGTAGCCCAAAGCCATTGGAAGAGAGATAAGAGGAGGCATGACTGCCAACGAGGAACTGGGCAGGAGACTTAGGAATGACACAAACAAACACGTATGTCCAGCCATGAAAGGACAACCAACAAATACAGAGACAAGCTCAAGCGTTTCTTCTCTAAGTGCGTACAATATGACATGGGACATAAAACGGATTGCAAAATCGGAGAGATTAGAGTGGAGTCCAACTCACGTTGATCGCAGAACTCTCCCGTCCATCCTTTCCGACAAATGCACTTTCCACTGACACAATCTCCATTTCCTTGACAATTCCCTATCTCGCACTCGGACTCCGGAATATCACATTCAGATCCCTTCCAGCCTGGCTCACAATGACAGACTCCAGCGCCATAACGCCCATGGTTACTGCACAACACCGGACATATGCCTGAAAGTCACAATCACATTCAGTAAATATGAAGTTAAATCTCTCTGGGTTTACATCTTCCCTTAAGACTTCTATTTTAATAGAACACAGTGCCAAAGTCTAAACCTCCACCGTCCGAAATCCATATTGATTTATTTCAGCATGTGCCGAGGTTCACCAGAAATATAACGCCCGGCTACACACATCTCTGCATTGCAACACAATATACTGCATACTCGTTTGTTTAATTAAAACTGACACACAATCGGCACTACCCGGAATTAATCACAGTAATGGACCTTGGACAGCGTACGGTTCTTCGGCAATTTAAATTCTATTGGTTTTTCTGTACAACAGCTGGATCGCTGCTTTCGAGCTTTTTCCTTGAAAGCAGGCCGACCGCATTGTTAGGGGAAATGTCAGGGAAGTGAAAGTAAAATGCCATTCCATAAACTCTTACTTGTCGAACAATCCGGTCCAGTAAATCCTTCAAAACAGTGACACTTGCCGTAGACACAGTTTCCATTTCCAGAGCATTGCTGAGGACAGCGTATTTCTGCTTTGGGGTCAACAGAGGTTAAGAGTCGAACGCGTCGCGGCGTTAAGTCATCATTAAACAATCTGAGGAACCATTTTCCAGCGTCCAAATATTCGGAGAGGACAATAATGCTTGGATCGGCGAAAGTATCCCGTTTCTCTCTGACAGAAGATTTGTTGAGGATTTCTTTTTCCTCAGGGTCAATTTCAACACTTCTTACATGACGTCGTTTATTCCGATGCTCAACCCGTCCATTCTTGACTACTTTCATTAAGTCATGTTGAGTTACGGACGGGAGGGCATTTTTTCGAAATAGGAGTGCCCAATTGGAGCCCCAAGGTACGCTAAGATTCAGATTCACATGGGCACTCTCCCTCATGTTCATCTCAAGAGTCCAGTAGGAGTAAGGCTCAATTCGACGAGTCAACACTTGACCCCAAATGACTTCCACAGGCGCTACATTAAACTCACCGTACTCTTTGGAAGTCACCTCTGGGACGAGACTCGTTGGTGAAACTATTTCTACTGTAAAAACAAACAAAAACATGTAATTGTAGGACTTAATCGCGTCAAGGCTGTCCTCAATAATATCAGCCCCCAAATGAAAGCTGAGAGCAACAGTTTGCGATAATTCTTTGGAATTGCGTCCTATTTAGTAAGTCTCAAATGAACAGAAATTAGCAGAATAATTATCTCGACATTAGTCGGCTAGCCCTACCCGCAATATTCTTCTGAACGTAGAGTTTGTGGTGCAGAAATGAGGTATTCCTACTTCCCCAAGATTGTGCTTATTTTTGAATGAAACGATGAACCAAGTTATAAAGCTTGAAAACGTAATACAGTTATGCAAAACCTAAGAAACATTAAACATAATGTGTTTATATTATACTTTGGTAAATTGGCTCCAATGCCTGGTGCATGGTTAGGAGACCTAGGCCTTACGAAAGATTTGGTTGTGTCCCTCTAGAATTGCCCAAAGTCGGGTGAATGCATTTAAGAGAGAAGGAGGAAAATGCAGAAAATCTGAGCAGGATGCTTACCTTCATTGCTTTTCGGTGAAATGGAAGTTAGGTCAATCACAGGGAAATGCTTCTCACCCCGAGCCATTACTTTGGCATCTTCTACGACGATACAGCCAGTCCCTGGATACCGCGAACAATTCCCCATCACAGCTGTGGAGAAAGCAAAACAGCAACATTAAAGCACATCCCAAAGGCTTGAGATCAACATGGGAAACTCATACTCGCATTTATAACTTTTACCAGACCATAACATTATACACCCTATCATAACATCGCGCTACTTTCTCTGCCCGCAAAATTCTGTATTCATAGAAATTCTGCCACAGCCCAAACGCTCGCCAGAGTCAAGACAAATTCATCTCCCCAAAGGCGCTCTCTTTTCTTCATTCAATGTTGTTATGCTAAGCATAAGCATTCTTCGCTTCCAAGTTTCATCCTATCGGCACTTTCACACGGATGACTGTGTTTACACTGTCAACGTATTTCCATCACGTGCACAACGGCCATTCAAACGTTATCAGAAAACCAGTAGCTCGTATGCCTTCTTTGTGTATTAATCACTTCATTACAGTCGGCAAGGTTGAAATGAATAGACTTGTGTATTCTATTCGCTTCAGCTACTTCAAATCCCTTGTCGTCACATCACAAGAGTGAGATATAAAAATTGAAGTGATAACCTTTCGAAGTGAGCACGTAGGATCTAGCCATCTTTCCTAATTAGCATACTACTAATGGTTTATCAAATTAGTCTTTGCCGAAAATTACAGCAAAATGGGAAACCAGATATCTGTTCGGCTCATACGATCGGCATGGAAATTCCGACTTCAATTATTTAGCTCAAGTTTCGTTCTAGGTTGGACCAAGAGATTGGTCAATGAAACAGCCACCTTGCGCAAAAATTTATTTCTTTTCTGGCAAACGAAACAAAGCCAGAGCGCAGACGACTAGAGAATGTCTACAACACAATGTGTATTTGGTGGAGCGGATGGCCGTTGAGATTTATTCTCTCTTGTTAGATCCCTGTGTATGTGGAATCATGACATAACTCGAGGATTCATTTATCATGAATCACAATCATATTCATGGAGCCCTTCTCTCTTTCTCTTCCTTTTCCCTGTAGCCCTAGCACAGGACTTTCAGGTCCCCAACAAAAGGAAACCCATTCTGCTATTAAACTAATATGGAGCGCTTATTTCCCGTTGCTTTCACCGCACTCTCTCCGTCACTCAACTCTTTCATATGTTACCCAACAGAATTTCAAAACGAGCCCTGCTACCGCTAGCCATTCTACATTATTAAGGCCAAGCCTATGCATTGGAATCTATCTACCACATAAAACTGAATACCTTTCTCCTAGCCACACTACATTACTCGCATGGAGCTAACAAAAGGTCCTTATCCAAATTCCCTTGTTTACTCCGCTTCACTAAACTCTGACTTGTTTTACATTTTCATTCAACGCTAGCACAGAGCCAACCATCCCCACCCAACTACTAAAACCATAATCTCTAATTTCCTAACAAACATATCTCATTCCTCTACTTAAACTACACACCAGCCAAACTTTCTCCTTCATCATGACTCCTAATTAGCAAAACTTTCACCACAATTTATTAACTGTAAGGAAAAATTCATTCCACACCAAAGATAACCTATCTACCGTTCTCACTCATTTGACCAGACCAATGGTAAAATAATTTCGAATTGCAGTTGCGTACCAATCAATATCCTGGGATTTATTTTTTTCGTCGTAGTTGTAGTCTGGTAGTTAATCGAAGAAAAAACTTTGTCCGCGTGTATCGCATCGAAAGCTATGATGAGAAAAGTGAAGCCGAGGGGGAATGTTGTAAATAAATAAACATAAGGGTATTATATTTACTACAATGTTCTTGTCAACAAAAAGGAAGAGACGAGGAGAAAGAAGGAAAAGTGGATGTAGAAAAAAAAGGAATGGAGGATGAAGAAAAGAGGGGAAAACTTCTTGAGATAGACCAGAGTTCAAAAGAGTGGGAGTCCATGGTGAATACGAATGAAAGAGAACTGGTGAGAGACCCTTAAATCCAATCCAGGTCCAATTTGAGGTTTTGAGTCACAGAGTTTCGATAAGATCTAATCTGCTCTCCAATCCAATGCAAGGCAACGCAAGGACAAAGGGACCTCATCTTGTCCATTACATTTGTTGGTTGTCCAGAGAGAAGAGTGCCAATGCCGAAGTAGTCCAAGCAGTGGGCCAGGCAGCCAAAGCTGATCTTCTAGTTCTTCTGTAAGTCTGTCCGGTGGAAACGGACTTCATGTCAACTTCCAGCTCTTCGTCCTACCTAATTATGCAGTGCACGTTCCGCTTCCTTAAAATTTGTTTCCGATGTCACGTACTCTAACACGTATATACAAACTTCATTTCTCAAGGAAAAGGAAAGCCAGCAGCCAAGGCTTCAACTTTTTCCTTGTACGTACATTACGTAACAACTCGCATGAAGACTCGGATGAGACTTGTCGTTGTCCTGCAAATGTTCTTCTCAGAAATTCTTCACGAGACATCGTAGCCTGTGACGCGGTGGTGACAACCAAGAGACTCTTACGATATCAATACTTAGCTTCTTCCCCTGCCATCCTGTCTTCCTTCCTCATCCTCACCACCGCAACCACATCACGAGCCACAAAAAATAGACTTGAGACAGAAACAAAACTCAATTTATTTCATTAATTTCTTTCATCCAAAGACTTCGTGCCATGAACGATGGAACGAATGAACCGAAGAACGCTGGTAGCACAAAAAAACTCGGCTCCTGGTTCTGTTAGTTTTTCGTAGCTAGCTTTCTAGATGATGAGTCGCCTTCGTAAGTGTCACCCTGGAATGCGACCAGTTAGTCTCTTGATCTTCTTTCAACTCCTTACGAAAATCTTAAGCATTTGTCAAGTCATATATCTTTCACACAAGTGACAGGCAGAAATTTGATTAAGACGAGCATCAATTTTTATTTCATTCGGAATCGTCCGACTAGTTAAACCCTTCCTTGAGTTTCAACTCTTTGATCAATTATCCATGAACATTCAACCCTTGAGTTCTTGCATGAGATACTCAGGTCGAAGACCTAAGAATAGGAAAGCTGTTTCCTCGAGACTCATAAAGACATGAATTGTGCAGGCAAGATGCGGTAGGGGAGGCCAACAAAGCCACACGTTAAGCGCACATAATAGGAAGTACGAAGTGCACAACATGAAATCATTTCAGAGTCGTAGAAGCCCGAGCAATAATGCTGAAGAGACGGAGCTTTGGGAAATAGAGTTAATTAATTAGGTTGTCACATAAGTTGCAACTCATTTGTACTTGTACGCGCTATCTGGAGCTGAAAGGGTCTTCTGTCTAACTCACACATCCACCAAGAACCAGTCCATATGTGCTCAACCCAAGTCTTGCCTTATTCGGGTGACGAACGTCTCTTGCTCCGAATGAAGTCTCTCTTTTCTAATGTTGGACGAGTAGTGATGCTTGCGACGAAGATGAAGATCAGAAGGAGAAACGTTCACATGGAACGTATCAACTTCATCTGTGGGAGAAACTCTCATTTCAGTCTTTCGTATTCTCACTTAATGAGCACACATTTAGTTTACTTTAGTTACTCAAAGTCACATATCAATCCAACGGAAAAGGTCAAAGAGATGAGACCTGCGGTTAAAAAATGAGTCCCTTACTCTTCCAAGAACTTTGCGAAGGGAATGTCATCCGAGACTAACAAGGTAACATAGCGATATAAGACCCTGACTTTTGGATGGGACGAACTTTTTTGTGAAGCTTAAGTAGCCCGCATAACATATTTGAAGTAACTTAGTTGTTAGTGTACGAACCTTGGTCACAAAAAAATCAAAAGGTAAGGTTAAAAATTTGCCCAGATATGATGAAATGAAACTTCAAAGTTGTGAGTTAAAATATTATGCCGATTTTTAGTTTTTCAGTTTCAATCCCAATGCCCTTGCAAGCCTTTTTGGAAACAGGATTTTCTCGAAAGAATCGACTTGATCAGAAGCAATGTATGCAACAGTAGTATGAAATTTGGATAAAAATGTGCAAAAGCGGGTGGTGAGTACGAGTTTTAGAAAAAAATGTGAACCCTTGTTGCTAAAAATTAAATTTGATGTAACATTGCATCCTTGATGACATGACACATGATGACATGACTTGACCTTCGGAGATTTTTTGTGACCCTAATATTCGGACTTCAAATATATTGTATGGGTTAAACCTCACAGAAAAGTTGGTCCCGAATAACAATATGACCATGTCAAAGTTAAACTGACCGCATAATGTCGCCCTTTGTCCGATATATTTCAAATTGTTAGCATTTGATTCCATAAACTACTCCTTTAGAGCTTAGCTTACAACCACAAAGCAATTTTAACATTTCACATTTCGTAAAAATTAAAACTATGCATTTGACTTTGTGAAAGTTATTCTAAGAGTTATGGAAGTTCCGAAAACTCGAAATAATAATTCTGAGAAATAAAAGCAATTTTGTGAGAGAGTTAGTTTTAGTTCCCCGAACAAAACATCTAGAGAACCTGTCAAGACACTGCACTGGGAACAGCAAAAGGCAAGCCTCAAACTCTACTCTCTCCCGATGTCAATCGTGTTTTTCATGTTCGTGTAAGGAACTAGAGAATAGTATCGTGCTGTAATCTGACTGTATTTTGGACTCAAGTTCCGGTCGCGGTTCGAGGTCGCTTTCATTTCTCTGTCGCCTTAATTAACTTTTTCCCATCATGCATAAGTCTGTCTCAGAGTTGACCAAAAAAATGTGAGAAGGAAGCAAAACTGAAGTCAACCCTGTTCCCTATTCCTGCCATTTATTATTCGCCGAGTGGATATAAATCCCAAGGGGAATCGAAAAATACTTCCACACATATTTCTCGGCTGACATGTCAAAGAGAAAAAAGAACAAGATGATGAGTTTTCACACAAGTAACTAACTACTACTTCTTTTACACATCACAGTTCTATTTTCTCTTCCCCACAACAAGTATATTTAATATTTTTGGAGAAATGAAGTCTCTACAACTCTACACATTCTGTACCAGCAAAGACAGCCCAAGCCCCACACGGTGCCATCGAATGAGAAATCTTGACTTGAATGATTCTTTGCCTTCTTGTACAGCTCTTCAGCTTGATATCACGATTCTAACCATAATGCGATCTTTCAGTCAGCGAGACAGAGAAAGACTCTCAAAATAGTGAGCCCTGTTAAGATGGCCAGTCAACTCTTTCCGAGAATTCCAATAAGAATCCTCATACTGTCTTATATATTCTGTTCCAATCCTCCGCATATGACATGTAACAGTCACACCCGCTTCAACAACTTGTCCCCGTATTGCGCGTTCAAATAAAATATTCTTACCAGCAGCTATTTTCAAATAAAATGAAATGCCAAACTTTGTCAGCATTCTACACTACCAAATCATCAAGCTCTGAGGACCAATACACTATACTTTAAACAGATCCTGCTGACTCATAAAAAATTCCTGGAACTTTGATTTTAGCAAGCAGTGCACATACAATTCAAATGATGCTTCAAAGCGCTTTAACAATTTAAAGCGCCTAGTGAAATTACGTTTAGAAGTTGTTACTTAAAAATAATTTGTACATGATCACGACTGCGATGCAAAAAGCTCATAGGTTGTCAGGACCCGGTAAACTAAAGTGACAAGATCTCCTCGACATCGATTCAGGATTCCGAATTGAGGGTACTTAGCAACCAAATTATCCTCAAAATCAGGTGAGCTGGAAATCATCTCTATATCTCACGCACTATGTGCACATCCGCCCTTATTGATTCAGAAAAGGTACAGATTACACCTACCTACTTCCATCCATAAAATATTAGATCGGGGCGAGAAGCGATCATGGGAAAACAAGCATGCATATCGGGATTAAAAGTGTCTTCTCATCTTGAACTACTACTTCATCCCTTATCTCGATTCCGAGAATGTTTCCAAGGAAAATGAGACGGGAGACTGATTCGGAGCACTACTGAACAGGCAGTCAAAGATAAAACTGACAAACATACCTGCAAAGTATATCAAGATAGAGATCAAAGAGACGCAGAGGAGAATGAGAGCTACACAAACGCATTTCCATGAACATCGGTCTGACACGTGACAGTCTTTCTGAAGCGTGAATCTTGACGGCGAGTACTGATTTCGGGGAAGAGACCGAGATGATGGCACCACACCGCCGCTTCCAGTTACTTGCCCACTGTGCGGCGTACTATTAGGAAATACCGGCAGAATCACAGGTGCCGAAGGAATCCCACTCATCATTGGATTCGATGCAGGCGGTCCAACCCCACCGATCAATCTACAAATAATAATCAAATATGTCAAATTAATAATGTCGCACCTCAAGTGGCAGAATATAAACTCACTCGGCTTTGTGCGACGAATCTGTTCGAAGAATGTACTAGTATCGCAGCATCTCTGTTCACAGTTGTGCGAACTACCTCACTAATTAGGCTCAACTAAATTAAAGCTATTAGATTACTATACTCGGGTTTAATTAACTGTCTTGCTGCCTAATCGTACTGATTATTCTCAAGTAAATTCTCATAAAGTTTAGTATTTACGACGGAGTGACTTTTAGTTCTAGAAAACTTAGTGGTTCAATACTGCGTAAGATTTTAGTTCTATGAGGTTCTTTGATTTCTTTGAAGGAATTGCCATTTTGAACGGCAACTTTGTTTGCTTTGAGACTCCTCGGTTAAGAGTCTTGTAGCTGCTTACGCACTTTGGTCGTCTGTAGGTGAGTGAAAGCTTGGAAATCGTATTCATTCCTCATCAATTGAGCTCAACACACCTCAAAGCTGTTGACACTGACACGAGTTTTCTTTGAACTCAGTCAGTCTCTCGTCATGATTACCACTAGAAATGCAATCGTACATTACATACATGAGAGCTTTCACCGTCAACCAAACCAAATCACTCCATTTCAATCCATCCTCCCTACGTTCACACCCATGCAATATTTTACACTATTGTGAACCGTCTGCACCCCAAAGGACATCACACGAGCCTTTACAAGTTTTCATGCTAAACATTTCTATTGAGTTAAAGTAAACGATCGTCAACTCAACTTTTCACTCCAAAACCAATCAGCGTTTGAATACACACACAAAGAAGTGGAATGATTGACAACACATCAGAGTACATGTACTTGATATCTCTGACAGCTTTCTAATTTTTTCATACTTTCCTTGCTGACTACGCAGTGCCATAACAGCTTTCACCTAAGAGAAAGCTATTCACGGCGAGATTCGTTCCAAGATGGACTTCTCCAATATAATACATTTTGACAATAAAGCAACGCAAGTGTGTAGTAAGTGAGTAGAAAGTCGGAAGTGCTAAGATGCGGTGGCGTAGAGTCTGAATCGAATGTACATAATACAATATTTTGAAGTATAGAATTGAGTCAAGAACACAGGTATTTGTGCGCGGTTGTGAGGAAAGGACGAGTTGTTTGTTGGCGTAAATGAAATAAAAGTAGTGTAGTGGAGTAGTTGAGTGAGGAGAGATGCTACAAGTGTATGGGTCGAAAACATGGATTTTGGCTTGAGGCTAAAGAACTGGGCAGAAGAAGTAGTAGAAGAGGAAGGATGGAGAAAGAAGGAGAAAGGAACGGAAGACACTGACGGAGAAGTCTTTCTTTAGACATTTGATTTGTTCATGTAACTTTGTCCCTGGAAGTGTAAAAACTTTGTTCCCAACAAAATTAAGTTTATGGAAGGCAGTCTGTTGGGAATTTGATAAACGTATTAGAGTCTGAACTGTGAGTAGGAGAAGAAGAAAGCACGGTTGGGCAAGGCATAGAAAGGATCCTCCACCCGCACTTTTACTTGCGGGAAAAGTCAAGGCAGCAGAAAGTAATATGATGGGGAACAACAAGCAAGAACCAAACTCTCAAGTATATTGGATGAAGAGACAAATCTGGTATTGAAAAAGAAAACATATTCCCCTCTTCCCCACCCTCTAATCATATCAATGTTCGATTTAGTTGCATCAAAAAGTCACAAGAATGATGCATTACTCGCATTCCCCGTCCTCCCCAACCAGATACACGCACATCATACACAAACTTCACTCAAAATTATATTTCTTTTATTCCTTTTCAAACATCCATTTCATTTTGACTCAATTTCTTCCTTCCAAACATTTGAGACGAACCATTGCTCATAATTACTTCCTTCCCTTGGCATTTTAGGGTATCTCTGGTTTTGGGCTTGGGCTGGGCAAGGGTAAGAACTTCTTTGATGCGCTCATAAGGACCTAGGAGGGGACCGAAAGTTAATCCCTTGCATTAAGAAAATATATATTTTGATGATGTGCTTTTTGGCGGACTGGATTCCTCATTCACAACAGTACAATCAATGGTCTCAATTCAATCTAGTGCTGGGGAGAGCTATTAGAAGACTTATGAGCTGATGAGAGCTCAACTTGTATTCATAAAATAATATTAACATTTATTATTTGACTGGGTTTCGTGCCGAACTCTTGGAAGACAGACGCAAGGAGAAAGCTGACTGCCTGTGACACAAACTGTTCTTCTATAATCTGCTTTTTTTCTGCACAGAGCTGCTACGTACTCCATCCTTGCTCCATTTCTGAGGGAAAATATTCTTCAAGTCGTAAAGGAAAGTCTTTGGCGTCGCCATAAAGAACGGCACGGGCAAAATTTTTATGGCAAATTGCAAGGAGTCTTCTCCAACTTTTTCATCTTTTCTGTCCTTGCCGTTGGCTTTGTTGAGAGAAAAGGAAGGATGCCTCATCGTGAGGAGATTTTTAACTTGAGACCTCTCTTAAAGTGATCTTGATCAGTCTGTCTCCTGCCATGCATTTCTATGGGCTCCTTGTGTTCCACCCACTCCAAACCTTCACAAGGACCCTCCTAGACCATCATTTCGGAACAAAATGGAATCTCTACCTACATATTGAGTACCTCTCCTAGACTTCAACATAAACCACACATCACCCCCCTCCCCTCCCCTAAACCCTTTGATCAAATCGCTAAGCGATTCCAGACAGAGAGCGTCATAGGTTTTTTAAGTCTTCTTTAACCTGCCGACCTTATAGCAACTACTTAAGAAACCTATTTAGATCACACCTGCGTAAAATTTCTTTTAGGAGCTTCCGTCTAACATATTTTCGTCTTTCGTAGGCAAGGCAAGCTAATGTCATAAGAAAGCAGTAGCAAAATTACAAAAAACGCAAAAATTTCGCAAGCCAAATGCCAGAGACAAGACACCGGAATAGATACTTTTCTCTGCAAGTCCAAACCATTACAAATATTTGTAATCCATTTTGGTTAAATTCGGTATGCTGTTAGATTTTAGCTATTCGCCCAAGGGCACATGCGGCACATATCTGTCAAAATGAATATAGAAAGCACTGTGTTATGAGAACTTGAACTCGGGAGTGAAGGGCTAGGAAGGGTGCGTAGAACCAAATCTCATTAGCTAAGTGACTGAAACGCAAGATGTGTCAACGTTCAATGTTTTGTCAAATTGAATCTGAGTGGCAAGGTGTCGACGTCACAGCACTGCTCAAAAATTAATGAAAGGGTTAAGGACTCCCCTACAATTAAATTACACTGCAGGCAGCAATATTTTCGTTACATTATTGGCAGAGGGATATTGCAAAGCTTTGATTTTAAGTTATATTTAACTTTCAATTTGGAAATGTGTTTTTGAAATCGTAAAATTAATACTGGACGTCAAATATTCTTTGAACATGCAATATTGTAAAGCAAGTGTAAATGACATTTTGAAGGTTAGAAATACATAGTTTTGTTTGAACCTTGTTATTTTATTCAGGAGAGAGAAGGACGCATGGACTAGAGCCTGCAATTTATTTGCGACTAGGAAATAGAGGAGTCTGGGCGTAAATAAATAAATACACGAGGAGGATGACATCGTGGAAGGAAGCAAAGCTTGGTTGGGTTTTGGTTTGGTGGGTCGGACGGAAGGTATGAATGTATAGTACTAATCACAATGCAACTCATGCACAAAGCTCACACGAATGTTCGTAGGGAAAAGTTGAGTTTCACTCGATGTCACTCCTAATGAGTAATTGCTTTCCTCTGTGAAACTTATAAAACCCAATTCTAGATTAAAATTTTCCTCCTAACCTAATCATTGCTCGTGCCTCTCGCCTGCCCCTCCCGACTCAAGACTCACTTTTAAGACTTGATTTAATCAGTGAAACCCGGTTCTCCAACTTATCTCATCCAACTCATCCTATTCCTATCCCTCCAATGGATATCTTTCCCTCAACTTCAACCTGTCCACCACCCCTTAAAATTATTACCTTTTCGTATCAATTCAATTTCTTCCCATTACCTTTCTCCTCTCTCAACGCCACTTCCAAACTTGTCGGCGACTTTCCCTCTAACTCCTTCAATCCTAGCCCTATCCCCCTCTCCATCGTCTCAAATTTGGAATTTATCATTTCAACTCACTCACAACTCATATGTAGATCCCACAGCCAACCCCTGGTTACTTGGGCTCATGCTCGTGCTGCTGAGCACGAGCACTCATCCAATTAGCTGCGAAGCCTTGACAAAAATTAAATGAGATACCTTCCGCAACTCAGCAAGTTCATGCTCTCATCTGGGAAGTCTAGCAACAATTCTACTCTTCATCCCTGCGACTTCCTTCTAACTTTAATCAAGTACTCATCCATGCCTGCCCACATCAACACAAACAAAACTCACAGTCAAAGACTCGACGTTTCACCAAGAATGCTGCTAACCATAGATGAAATAGAACAGAGTAACGTTTTTCGTAATGAAAGCGGCACACGTGACAGTGTAATGTCATTTGATTTGTGCCTTTGATTTGAGCTGGATGTGTGCAGGCTTAGACGAGATGAAGGAGTGTAATTAAGATTTCTACCTCAAAGACGAGGACACGAAGCTAATTCAAATAGCGGCAAAGATCATAGAAGAATACTACCATTTAAACACAGCCGAAGTTTCTGAGCATTCGATCCAAGCAAACACGAACAAGACTGGTTCTTGAAGTCAGATTTCAATATGTAATAACCCTTGTAAAAATACAAGGGTATTTAAGGCAAATGATTCCATGCCTAATGCAGCTCTCAAGGGTGTGTATACATGCCCCACGAAATGAAAAGGCTGAGCCGAAAAGAAACTACGAGATACGGCTCATAAAATTTGGCCGGAATCTCTCTGAACTAGTGAAACTAATTAGGTTTTTTTAAAACCCAGTGTACCCATACATACGGACATTTAGGACTAGACAGAAGAAAGAGCAGAGCTTAGGAGTTATATTTGCAGTGAAGAACGGCAGGAAGAGGTTGGAGCGTTCCGAGAGGTCTGAGTCTCAAGAAAAACTTAAGAAAGGAGACCGACCCCTTGTGCATCTCCATCCTCTCACTTTCATCTTTTGCATCAGCTCAACTTAGCCTTTACTTTTCCCTTCTTTTTATTCTTCCAAAAAATCTCAAACTTTCGTGAAATATTGCTTCCTCTTCTTCCCATTCTATTCCTCCGCTCCTCTATAGAATTAGACTTATCTTCTGCGATTAGGGATTTCTTTTAAGTCTCTCACAACGTGACAACACGATTTTGCCAACCTCAAGGATCTACAACTTTCAACCTAACAACTTAGGACTCAAGTTTTCTCAGCAACTCAGCCGCCTTAATTTATTCATCAACGGCACAAGCACTAACAACTTGTTTACTCAATTTCCCGATTAAGAAATCCAGATATTGCAATTGAAAACTGGGCTAGGTATCTGGCTCAAATATCTTGAACTGGCCAAGTGAATATTTGTGGACTCAAGATAGAGATTCAAACACAATTTTTGGAACACCCTGTCCCTGTGCCGGATTCTTGGACGACGCTCCTTCCCAGTTTGCTTTTTGCCAACAAATACATAGTTTATAAAGCTAGGAACACACAAGACATCAAATGCAAATGTGGCCATAAATGTAGAAACTCTTGTGTCAACTCCATGAATATTGCAGAACATTACAGTGGAGGAGCTGGGAGCTCGAGTTTCGACTGTGACCTCTTCGTCTCTGCTCGGCATTCCCTCCCTCAACTGAAAACAGCCTTCCACTCAAGAAAAGTACGGAGATTGGATGGAAAGAACTCTGCACTTTTTCATCCTCATAACACGATGAGGAGGAGACTAGAGTAACTAAATACTACAGTCAGCACATGTAGATAGGTAGGTTTAACTTTCTCCCTGCAAATAGCTGGTGCACTGATTAGTGCCACTGCCACTTTCCCATTAGGACTGTTGCATGGTAATGAATCCTACTTCCCTGTCAGCTTTCCCTCTCATGCTATTTATCACGTTTCCTCTGGCCTGCACTACCGACACTACCACGATCCAAACTAACCTTGTCGTCGCCCAACTTTCTTAAGTTAAGAGCATTGAAGACGATGGAAGGATAGAGTGGCTACACTACGAGTCAATATAAGGACAGAGAGTCAACAGAACGGCGTGTTTATATTAATTAGATGAAAATTTCATTCATGACAAATAAGCTTGTATCAAATTTATGACATATCATCGTAAAGTCCTTCCTGAGTAGAAGGGTGAGTTCAACGAGTAGAGAGTGAGTGAAGCTCCACTTGTTCGTCCTGTGCTCTCAGAATTGGACGACGACATTTTGGAAAGTTTCAGCTTTTCTTTTATCTCACCATTCCATAAATTGAGTCGGGACGGGAGTCGGGTGGAATGTAATGCATCGCAATGCATCGTAATAGTTTACATGGGGAACTGGTGAAAGTATTAAACGAAATTTCACTTTATTTTCTCCCATTGACATGAAGAAATAGGTTCTTCTCATCCCCTTTCTCTTCAGATGAAATGTATTTTTGTGTCTACGTTCGTAATGTGCGAATATGAGTTTTCTCTTTGGGCTCATAAAACATAATACAGAGTAAACGTTACTTACTGTACATACAGATCGGGACGCAAGTAGGTAAAGGCCGGTTGGTTTTTCCTAGCTTCAAGTGAACTAAGTTTATGGCGCGCTCTTCTTATGATTACGGACACATGAATGAAACGAAACGACATTTACAAATTCATTCAGTTCTAGTGGCCAAAAACTTTGGTCGCTTGGAGAGGACTAGTGCCGGACTTATAGCGTCAAGAAGAACAAACCCTATTCCAACATTAATTTGGAAAAGGCAGTGAAGGGAAAGGAAGGAAAACGTTGCTTATTTAGCCTTCAAAGCCTTGAAAGTCATTTAGGTGACCAGAGAAGGAATTACCCCCTTCTCCTAGGCCCATTGAACAAATTTGAACAGATGTATCCCGCAAAGTAGAAACAAAATGGGAACGAAATTGGAACAAGAACAAAACGAAATTATCTTTAAACTCCTTCCTTTTACATACTCGCAAGTTAAACTCAGTTCTTTCCAAGTTCCATAACAACATTGAGTGCTTAGAGGAAGGTACTGGTAGTGGTCCTTCCTTAGTTGTTGGTTCAGAACCGATTGCACTCGAATCTCTTTTTGGTCTTTGCTTTCTCTCTCACTTTCTCCTCTTATTTGTCGAGTTGAGAGATGGGTTTCCATTTCCATCTACACGTGTTTTATTCCAAAATACGGCTAACTGCTGCATTCTCTTCTCTTTTGGAATGGAGATGAGTTTGTTCATTTCTATCTATCTGCAGTAAAGGAACACATATTGTATGGAGCTCTGCATAGGCCATGTAGGCCGTAGCCTTTAAAGAGAGAGACACAAAGCAAGTTTCTCAGAGAAAGTTGGCATGGGAAAACCCCTTTTGAAAAGACGAACATGTAGTTTAATTACAGTTCCTATCATTTGACGTGGACTCCGCGTCCCAGAAGTCCTGCCAGACACATTGCTCCGTTCCCTCCTTATTTCCCATATAATTCTAATTGAGAACCCAACTATGGTGTAATGTAGGTCCGGCTTAGTTTAGCAACTGCAGAAAGTACACACTTAGACCATATCTCCACATCACACCATAACTGAGAACACTTTCATTCAGCCTAGCCTAGCCTGCCTTTACACAAAAGAAGCCAATGGAAAGAATGACTGTATCTATCGTCGTCGCATCCTACGATGTGAATGTGAACCAACAGACAAAGGCCTTCAACTCGGTCTCCTATTTTCTTCAACTCAATCCCAAAACCAAGCCTCAGTTGACGTCAAGTGCGGCAAAAGCAATTATCATTAAATTCAACGACTGATTATTTAGTTATACCCATTCCATTCACCTATAAAGAACATGAGCTTTCTTCTTCATGCTAGCCGGCCTCCTCACATTACAAACTCATTCTACATCCTCCGTTAAATTACAGGAGCTCGTATTTCTTAGCTTAGGAAATCCATAGGCCAGCGCAGACATCGTGTAATTAAACTCAATTCAGTTTGATAGCATTGTCTGAGTACTTAAGTCAATAGAATCCATCTGAAGACTCATCTCAAGGGACAATGGTGTAATTTATACTCCACAATACACTCCCTGTGCATAAAGGCTCCAAGAATGTAAAACCCGACTCAATTATCATCCATGCTCAGCTTTGCTAATGTTTCTCACCAGTCAGCGTAGTTTAAAATCATTTAATTGCTTTTACTTTAGTACTTCGTTACTTCTCTACATCTGCCCGCAAAATGTCTTTGCGTGAACAACAAGACACGTCCCTGGAGCTGCCAATTGTACGGAAAATCCTTGGCGAAGCACTAAATTGTACATAATTAAACCGTCAGTTTATAAGCAAAGTTATGCAGTCCAGATAATACTCCTACATTGCTGTGGAACTCTAGCGAAACAACCTTATTAATATTTGATTGTGGTTCAATTTGCAAACTCCTTTGTATTGTCAATTTATGACGACTGCCCCTCTGTCTGCGTTTAGGTGAATGTGAATCATCTTTTGCAAGGCTAGACAGGAATATTTTGAAACTAGCAGATAGATGTATGTATAAAAATTCGCAAAGTTTTAAATTTGAAGACACGTGTACAGCATTTGACAAGTTAAATTGGCAAAACTTTTCCGAGAGTAGCGACATTACTTTTTACCACAATTCTGAAGCCAAATTTTGTTAAATGAAGTACTGTCTCAAATTACGCATTGAGAAGTGATGCGAATTTTGAGGTAATAAGCTCTAGAACAAAGCAATAGGCTAATTCTGCATGAGCAGCAAAAATTTGTGGAATCAAATTCCAATCAAATTAGGCACGTAAAATATTTTATCAGAAACCGTGCCGAAACAATACAACCTACTATTTCGTGATGTTTCATTCCCATGGCGGTCTCTAAAATAGCATTCAATCTAGCTCCAATTCAGCGAACTATTGTTTATGAATATTTAATACCAGTGTATGGCGACACGCTGTTTTATTTAAGAATTTAGGTAAGTTTATTTTTATTTTATAGCTCTAGATTGATACATTAATGGGAATATCGTGCTTGTCTTGTTGCGTAGTGTCTGTCAATTCAATAAACCATAAATCAATTCTGGAAAATGCGAGGTTTCGGGTTCGAGTTCAATACTAAGGAACCGGACTTAAATAAGATCCTTGAATATGAAACCCGAGGTATTCGGGCTCCGGTTCCTTCAGGTGCCCTATCTATTAGGAGCACTAAAATAAGATCATCATAAATTTGCTAGAGCACAGGTCCGATGCTCTGATCAAGTCCAGCTCCACGTCATGCAATCCAAATCCATTATCCAGAGATTGTGGGCTCAGGTAAAACAAGGCACTTTGGCAACAGTTCCGAGAAGAGCAGCACACAAGTCCGACATATTTTGTATGCGTGTCTTGAAGATTTCCAAAACTTTCAATGAGGGAACGGGTTCATTCACTGGGGGAAATTTATCTCACATCCAAAATCACAGCGACATGTTACTAATACCTATACTTCTTCCTATTTCCTATTGGATTCTTTCAGGTTCAGGTTCTGATTTAGGAGAAAAGACGAAGGTTTCCTAGAATGACGCAAGTCACGCAAAAAGATTTCCTTGAATTCGATAATCTTCGAATTGGATTAGGCTCATGCAATCTTAACATGGACGTTCGCATGCGTCCTAACCATCTCGAATATTATAAGAGCATACCTAGTCAATCAATCCGAAAAGGATTCTCATAAAACGTGCTAATGTTGAACTCCATTATTGCTCTCTGCGTAATACACATCTACTGTGCGTATGTTGTGATTCAACTTGAAAGTATTAAAGGGATGAGGTGAAAGTGTTATTTACCCATAGCTAGCAAGTGGGACGGTGGTGTATAGGATAGGAGCTTGGCTGGTTAGGCGGAAGGAAGGAATAATAAGGCATGGGAGAGTGAGTATCTTGAACGATCTTAAAGGATCTTCATTGAGAACCTCGTTCAAACTGCCATGAAAGTGTTCTGCGGGTGGGTATGCAACACAGTTAGGAAGAGAACGGGTTGCAAGGAAGCACAAGTTCCTTTTACACTTAAGTGTCTTCGTATCTACATTTATGGATTGGGAGAAAGATCCTCTGCCTTGGCCCAATATCTCTTTAGAGAATAAACAAAAATTACCCTCAGGATAGGATGTCTCAAAGTGGATCACATGCAAACGCGCTCCTACCAACTTTGCATTCCATCTAAGAATCGATACTTGCAACGTTTGACCATACATGCTTTTGCTGCTCAACCTACTCAACCAGTCTTCCACTTCACAGATATACATGCAGACTTTGTTTATCCTAATGTCCTCGGAAAACCTCTCATCTATGCCGCAGTTTGGGGAATTCCACAAAATGCATTCAAAAGCATTCGTTCTCAACCACCACGATTGTGGGTCATCGATTTCTGTATAAAGATAAAGAAAACGGGAGTAGAATGAATACCTGCTGCTCAGTTACGCGATTATATCTCCCTCGAATTTAAAGGAATTAACTCGGAACTATGCAGTTTTCACGAGTAGTGAATTGAAATGCTACTAGTACGTATTTAAACTCTTCATTTCTACATGAATGAATGCTGTAATAAAGAAACCATGCAAATGATAATGTGGGTATTAGCTGAAATCCTTGCCAACTTGCCAGAGAACTGGAGGTTTGTAGAAGTTAGACAAAGTAATGATCCTCATTTCCACAATTTTCATGAATTTATTAGTACCATCTGTGCCTCCTAAGAATTGAATAAAGTAAATCTAACAAAAAACTAAACTGATATTGACTTGTCGTTCTATACGTGTTAGCAGACCTAATACACACTAAACCACAATATGTACGAAGAACGATCTCAAACTTTTTCTACAAACAACTTTAATACTGTTGATGTGAGCAATTAAACAACTCGATTTCTTTGAAAATAGTTTTCGCTCGCAACCGATGGTTCTATAACTAACTAGGTCTACCTTAGGTGTCTCTAATACTTTGGCGGACGTGAAAGTGGTGAAAAGCTATGGTAAAGATGGTGATAGAAGTTTACTACTGCTGAAGACTTACCTGGCTTGACTTGGTAACGTGCTTTGCGTGCTGTTTGAATCAGCCGTCTCGTTTGGAAGATTGTCACTCTGGAAAAGTTTCTTGGCAGTAGCCAATGATGTGCCCATTGGTAGAGGTGGTTTTGGCTGATATGGAGAGGACATGTGGTACTCTGTAATAATAAAAAACATTCATTGATAAATACAATACGTTGCTCAAGTGCTTCAAATCAACATTTGCTAACAAGCAAATGCTTAGTCTGGCCTTGCGTGTGCACGGATGCTCACTCATACCGCGACCACCTCCAGAGCAAGAAAAGAGAAAGCAATTGATGTCAGCTAAATACAGCAATTTAAAGCCTAGTGAAAAATCTGGGGAATGGGCTATTCGAAAAGATGGGCCAAGGAATTTTGTCCATCGTGATTTTATGAGTTTTGCAGCAGAAAAGAAAGCATGACGTTGAGACATGAACTCACATAGTACAAGAACATATAAAACCAAGGAGACATCTCCATGTCCTAACAATTTTCTAAGTTCGTCCAAAGATAAATTTCTGTCATCTGTATTTCTAATAGGACAGCTTTCCCTTCTTTACTACTTCCTCATCATGTGTATAATCCAAAGCGGTTCGCTCTCGACAACTACCTCACGGCCACTTTAATTTTTTATGAAGAACTGATTTATGAGACGCCTGTCTTGAACAGATATTGCTTCTATGTACCTCCAGCATGGCAAAGAAAAGCCACGGCTGCTCAGTTTTACTAAAGTTTGCTTCCGTTCCATCCACCTTTTTTCAACCAGCCGATACCCTTGCCTTGCATTCAATTCCATTTCTAAATAATATTTATTTTGTCTCATTCAAAATCTTCAGGACCAGCACCGCAGCCATTCATCGCAATTTGGTTTCTACCGTAGTTTTACAAAGGGTGTCATGTGTCATGCGGAGCCTTCGTACAACTCTTCTGAACTAAAATATTTCTCCGCAAACCAATTTTATCAGTGAAGCACAAAAGTCTGGAGACGCTATTCAATCAAAAAATATAACGAAATGTGTCATCCTAAAGGGTAAAGGCACAAAGTAAAGTCTAGGCAACTAGTATACAAGTTCAAGATAGCAAAGTTCTGAACTAATTTCGCATGCAAAATATTTGCGGATACTGCCTTGTCGCCGTGTGCTTAGGGCTACATGAGCGTACATAGAAATGGGAGCCGGTGGTATAGACAGGTGGCAGACACGTAAAGTGCTATCTGACTCACTTAAACCAAGGATCAATCAATCTATGAGAGTAGTGAACATGAAAGGATTCACAAAGTTTTACAGTTAATTTCGCATGAGAGTGAGTGGAAGCACTTTTGTGCACTAGACGACGTCAAAGTTTGCCAATCCTGGCTTCTATGTGAAAGGCCAATCTCCACTGATAGGAGGCACACTGCCGGGCGGGAACGGCGGGTGTCGTCACGAGAAGGATACATATTTCCTCAACCATTTTGCTTCTACATACATGTAGGAATAAACACAGGAGGGGGAGGGGGGGAGGTAACTCGACATACGCACAGTCCCCCTTTCTCGCTCCTCATACGCAGTTTTCCAGTTTTCTCTAGAGAATGTTACTATGTTATTTGAAGTTTCCTTAGGTCGTTCAAGTCGTAGTAGCAAATGGTCGCCGTCACCGCCAAGGTATGTTGGCAATCCTTGGCTTTCTTCTCGCTTTCACTTGATTTCTCTACTTCTCCACTACCTATTTCCTGAGCACCCTGGGTAACGCGACATTTGAATGGTTTCTCAATTCATTCTTTAGCAACTTACGGTTTCCTTTCCGAAACACTTGAGCACGAGCAAACCAGCAGGAGCAGATGCCTTGAGATACATTGTGTTGTTGAGTCTGGCGTTGCCCAATGCAATATTCACTAAACACTTAAGAAGGACTACGATTGTGCTCGCTGAACTGTATACATTCTTTATGTTCCCTGAACTGTATACATTCTTTATGTTCCAAAACCAAATATATTTCAGATCGTTACGTTCGGTTTTCAATATTTCACGCAGATTTTGTAATTTTTCAAACTAGTTTCGAAAGGTGACTAATTATTAATACACCGTATGCCAAATATGTTTAAAATGACGCATAAATCGTCGGGATTACGGACAAGTGAAAGACTCGGGCAAACCATCAAGCGAGGTGCCGATTTCAGTAGTACATTGCCGTAGTTTTATATTATGCTATTCGACTCTCCTTAAGCGCATCAAGCAATTACCAAAACAATTCCAATCGTGTCAATGTAGCTAAGTTTTTACCGCGACTTGATTCATCGAGGAAGGATTTTGGCTTTTGCTCTTGACGAAACATCAAGAGGGAGACAGTGGACTAGAGCTTGGCTCAAATCTTTGATAGAATGGTTTATAAAAGTCATCCCATTCATATCTTGAGAATAGCGTGCCCAGCCAGGGCTTATTTTTTCTAACCTCTTGGACTTGGATATTCTTTAGATTCAGTACCTATTTGAGGGAAGGAAAGTCGCGGACACCCAGCAAGCCTTAGCATGACATGACAAAAGTCCGGACGATGAAACGAGTCTGGATTCTGGATGTCTTGCCTTCTTTTTCTTTCTTCCTTCCTTCCGTGCTCAAACATAAGGCACACATGGATCACCATATCTCTCACAACATTCATCTTGGAAGTTTTGCAACTGACAAGAAAGTTTATTCAGGCGACAAGTTCGTGTTGGAGCAACAGAAAACCACAGTGTGCCTTCTTTTTTTTCCTTACTCGGCCTAGTCTTCGTTATGTGCATACTCCCATCTACGTACATACATCTATATGTACACTAGATCAGAGAATCCTCTTTAATCCTTCTCCTTCTCCAGCCCTGTAATCCTTCCAAGTGATTTCCGGAATAAATAACAGTCCCGCCGCTCCGACTGACGAATTCTACAGACGGGTCGGATGCTGTTGGGTGGAATTGGAAAGATTAGCTTCTTCCAAGGATAGGTTGAGTGACACATGCACATTACATGAATCATGACCAGACAAAACTCGGATCAGAATCCAAAAACAAAAATCGACTACCTATCCTTTCCTTACAATCCGACATTCAATCAACCTACAACTCACTCTACATAGACACGCCATCCATGCCATCCTGCCTTAGATTCGACGTAAAGTTCACAGACATTTCTTGCAAATGAAGATTGCAGAGCAGAGTAGAAGCTAATTTTCGTTTGACGTGTTATTCAGACCACTCTCATTCTGGCTATGAGTCCAGCAATTAATTAAACAAAAGATTCAGTGACTCAACATGCCGAACATGGAACTCGACGTCTGTAAGCCAAGTACAGGCTCAGCAAAGCTGGAGACTAGGAGACTTCAATCACATCATATGTGAGTTTCATATCAAATTAATACTTGGAACCACATTCATATTCGTTCACTCACTCTCACTACTCATCCTTTTCAACTCACTCATTCCAAAATTGAGCCATTCAAATATTCTCCTTCATTACCAACTCAGCTGTAAATTGAACTTTGCTCTAGCAGCTCCAACGATTCACTCCATTAATCCATCCAACCATCTCTCCATGAATCTTCCTTGTCATAATAATTTAACCATGGCGGCAATAATGAAACTCACCCACCGTTACACTCCTCTATCCTCCTCTACTCTCGCACACTTCATATTCAATTTCCATCCTCAACATATTTTATCAAACTCATGGATTTGTACTTGGTTTCAAGAGATTCAAGTTAACCTGCTTCCGCTCAAAGGTACTTAGCTCAGACAAAATAAATATCGTCTGAAATTAGCATAGTTGATCGTCGGAATCGAATTCGAAAATCTTTCCAAACTAGATCTAGAACGGGATGCAATGCAAGCAACCTGCAGAAATTTGAGAATTTGAGGAATGCACAACTTTCCATCTCCGTCTCCACTCAGTTTTGCATAAGCCGGCTTTTGCTTCTGCGAAAACAATCAAAGTACTGTCAAGCCTCTACTGTTTACCATACATTATGCAGGAGTTAGCTAAATTGTTTAAGTACTTTTCATGAAGGCAGTTCATGGGTTATGCGATGCTGCATGCATGCCCTCGCATGCCCTCATTCTTACTCACATACATGCAGGAGTTGAGCAGTTGGAGTACTTACTCCTACCTCTACTTCCGCACTGCCCTAGTTCTTCCGCCTTTAATATTTCAAGCGTACGAGACTCCAATGCAGTAAAAGTAAATGGATGCGTCCAATTATTTCAAAATTGCAACTTGACTGTAGTAAGTGGGCCGGATTCTCTAGAAGCCGGAAGAGAGGTAATAATCAAATGAGCGACGTTAATTTCCTCGGCTGGTAGGGGAATGATATGGGATAAGTTTGTGAGTGGATTTTTGGTGTTTTGTTGAAGACTACCTGAGTTTGTTGGATTCTTCTTCCTTCCTCCTTCCTATTTCACCGTGAGTCTGTGCTCTGCTCTGTGAAGAAGGATCTACATTGTGTTTGGACTATAACCTCGGAAGCAAGGAAATAAGTGTGGCTAGAGGCTACGTCGTTGACTGAGCCAGTTCAGTTGGTCTTGGTGGATGCATGAATGGGTTGGAAGGATGCATGGATGGAAAAAGTCTTGGAGAGGATTGAAAGGGGATTCAATTGAGTGAGTGAGGAACATATGATGTGAGTACATTGAAGAAAGGAAAAGAGAGGAGGCTTAGACATTCTCTCTTTTTAATGGAACTAAGGCTGAAAAATCTATTCTAAAAAAGCTTAGGTACACACAAGAAAAATGGAGAGGATGTTTATCTCGTACTTTTAGATCGATTTTTGAGACATTTATACATACAACCACCATCCCTTCACGACGACGACCAAACTTCCATACATTCATACTTCTCCAAAAAGAAGTCCGTCGTCTTCGTTCTCCGAAGCACCGTGCTCAGCTCACGGTTTTTGGTCTTCAAGTGTACCTTATGTTACTCTCAGAGTACACTTACACGGCTAGCTACACATGAGTGACTCAGTTCTCTTGCTCAAACCATCTCGATTGCTTAAATACATGGGCTTAGCGGATCACCACCCGTATTTTTCTAAAGCACTGAAAATACAGAACCCAAACCCATCCTTCTTATCTACAAACTCCTACAAGGCGCGTAAAAGCTGCACCTCTCTCAAGGCCTTTTCGTCAAAATTGTCGCAACGCGAGCTTATAAGTGTGTAAATAACTTCCTCCTTCAGTCCTTCAGAAATATTCTTGTTTCAAAAAACCAAAGCTTGTCAATCCAAGTGGTGTTTGGGTGCACATGTACTTGGTGTATGTACAGCACGCTTTCTCTTATTCATGCTCGTGCTTTTCCCACTAAAATTGGGCGAGTGCAAACAAAACCATGTCGTACTCTGTGCGAGTGATGCATGGAAGTAAACAGAAAAGTAACTACTACCAAATCTTCCTTAGGCACTCGACTAATCAAACAGAGTTAGAAAAGTGCATTGCATTGTGAAGGATTTCTGGTCAAAGAAGACAGGAGGAGGACAGACGGACATGGAGAGAGAGAGCCATAAGAGTTGACCCTGAGCCTAAAACCATGAAATGAATTGAAAGCCCTTTGAAAGGCGAAGCCCCCTTCTCAGCCTTGAATGTTGAGCTGAGTGCGTGAGCGAATTGAAGATAATCTGGATCATTCCACTCCTTAGGAACAAGATGAGGGAAAACCAGTCCAGTTGAATCAGTCAGTCTTGTCTAGAGAAAAGCGACTCATCAGCTTAGCCAAACTCAGAGCACACAGAAGAAGGAAGAAGAAAAAAAAACGGTGTGACCCTTCAAACATGACATTCACATCAATCGCATTAGTTGAATGTGTGCTAACGTACTCGGAACTTTGTTGTTTTCTTTCACCACACCGTTCGTTCATCCGTCCTTCCTTTCCTTCAATCCGATTTCACTCTTTAGAAGAGAATAATGGAAATAAGTTGCTGGGAATGCAAGGCACGGAACGCGAGCAGGGCAGAGTAAATCTTTCTATCATCATTTTGAGAAAAATGGGTCTGAATTGAATCGTGTACAATTCATTAGAGCTTTTCCTTCTTCCTTCGCCTACAAATAAGTTGCTTGGTGGAGTTGGTCGATTCCAAAAATACTCGTTCTAGTTCTGGAATACGCCTTAGGATTTATTTCCTTAGGAATGGCTCTGTCTTCTCCAGACTCTACTCTTTGCCTGAATTACCTGCCTATTACTTCCCATTGCGGGAATAGTGAAGTGGCAGATTTGGAGTGAAGAAGAAGAATGTGTGGGAAGGGAATGGGATTCAAAATCTTGCACTCCGCCGGCACTACAACTTCTACTTGGACTTACACTACTTGTACCAAAACTTTCATCTATTGCCATGCACGCGTACCTGCCCAACTGAAAACAAAAGGAAATGTAAAGTGACACGGTTGGAATGTTTTGGAGAAGGAAGAGAGGAGAAAAACAGAAGGAGTTGTTGGGATTGGGTTGGGATGGTGGGATGACTGCAGTGCTAGGTATGGAGAGCTCAACCTCCGCTAAGAACACTTGTTTGGCTTGCTTACATAGTCACAACCTCATCTCTTCAGTTTAGTTTAGTTCTCCTTCTTCTTCCTCTTCTTCCAATTCCTCTTGACTTTCTAAACACGTATTATATTTCACAATATTTCAACTTTCACTGAAAAACCCTACGGTTGAGATTTGTTGTTTTCGACAGATTTCTTCTCCTACCTTTCTAATAAATCAACATAAATGCTAGGAAAGCAATTCGATGAACCGATTTGTCTCTCTAAAATTGACACCTAATATCCTCGTGAGAAGCCAAGGCAAACGGGAAACAAACTTTCCCTTCACCCGCCCACCTTTCATCTCCTCCTTTCCTTTTTACCATACACACATTCATTCACATTAGAAAACCAAACAAATTCACCCGGCACTAGGCACAGAGCGAATTACCTATCTGCCACACACATATCCTTCATCCTTTCCCTGACGGTAAGTCAGGAACTAGGTCTAGACTAGACCCAGGAACCATTTCCTAGTCCCTACCATCTAATCTTCACCAAACTCTAGTTTGACTTTGGCAAAATATGTACAAAATGCATGGTCTAAAAAAAGAAGTTTCCAGAAAAGGACATTCAACTCTACGATTTGAAGACATATAATGTTGGAGACTGGGGAGCAAGACTCCACTTCAATTCAGCTCAGCAGACTTATCAAGAGAAGAAGAAGAGTTTGATGCGCCTCTCTAGGATACTACCCTCATGAACTTTTTAGACATTTCTATGGAATTCAGTTGGAAGTTGTGGAGGAAACTACGGGTCTCCCTCGACTCTCTTTTCTTAATTAGATTCTAACTTCGACTCCAACTCAAGTTGGAGAGAAGGACTGGCATTCACCACACACACAAACCTCCAACAACCACCACCACTTTCATTCCCCAACATCCCAGCTGTATTCCATTTCTATGTCCTCTTAGAATTGAGTTGGCAGGTGGGGATGTGTACCGTCAAACAGATGACCTCTCGGCTCATGCTTTCATTCAACCAAGCCATTATACACTTATTGGTTAGCTCCACCTTTGCTTTCTGGAGAAAGTAAACCTGGCCAGACTGGACAGGACTGGACAGCAATGTTCTCAAAGTTAAGCTTTTACTTCCCTCTGAGCAGGGGATGAGTAAATTGTGGATTATAGTCGCATGACCCAAACTCCCTTCCGTACTTATTCACTCACTTTTTCTCTTAAGGACGTACGACGGACGGACACTTTGCTCATGAAATGGAAACCTTTGGTGTCTCGCAATAAGCAGAGTGAAAGTCTGGGAAGTCTGTAAACAACAACCTGAGCTAAGCAGAACTAATAATAGAAAGGCAGGAGGTAGAACCAAAATTAGGTTAGGTTTTTGTAGTGTTGTTTGCCCCATAGGCAACTAGTGCAATGTGCTCGTAAGAAAAAGCACCGAAAAAGAGAACTCATTCTACATTCTTCCAGAGCTAGACTAAAGTGATGTTTTGAAATAAGGTAGGGGTTGCGAGTGAGCCTCTCTGCCGTGGAATTTAATACAATGCAATGCAGGGCGCTCAGGTTGGATCTCCAGATTACTTTCTCAGATACCCATATACCATGTAACTTCATTAAATTTCCATGTTTAGTTTTCATTATAAAAATCCGTCTCTTGAGGAAATTGACTTATCTTTTCCTCGTCATAACTTGATTTACTCCACCTTTTTAAGGAAAAGCGTACGAACCATGCACTTTCCTAGTGCAAACATGAGAACATTTCCGGGTAAAAACACACAAACCGACTTTTCTTTGCGTACCCGGACAATTATATTTTTTTTTGATTTGCTACACGTGTAGGTTTAAAAGTTGGAGATTATCGTAAATTTTAACATTTCAAACATTGAATTATCTGTGTTATCCTGTATTGGTAGCAAGTAAAATACAATGCAAAAAACAAAGCAAAAGTTCCTTCCTCTGCACCACTACTTTCCTGTTGATTTTTTGCCAAACAGCACTATTTGAACAAACGCAAAACCGAAACCGAATGCATTAAGCATTTCAAATAAAGGAAACAACAAGTAAGTTTCGAGTGTAAAATAATTCCCGGCGGACTGCCAAACTCGTCCTGAAACCAGAAATAGTGGCATCGTGAGTTTAAAGTTGTTAAATTTGTTCTGCGGCAACTCCAAAGCTACTTTGCAATGTGCTATGGGCTACGGCTACGCTAGAAGACCAAACTACACAAAAAGTGTTTTTGGCGAACACTTTACACAAATGAGAACTTATCCGTGTGCTTCGATTCGATTAGAATAAATCATCATAAGTGAGCTTAAGCGAGAAGTTTCATCACACAACCTAGTCGAGTTCGGGTTTGGCTCGCTTATTTAGTTTCATTCTCGCTTCCATACCTCGGCCAAATTGTAAAATGCTTACACCCATTCTTTCTCCTCTCTTGCACCTTCACTTCCCATTCAGCCAACATGTATGTAATGTAGGCATCCGGCTAGTAGTAATGCCATCATAAAGTAAAAGTCAAGTCATGTACGCACATATTCAAGCGTCTATCTCGCCATAGTCATATTTTCTAATGCTGCAGCTACAGTTCTCAACTGCTCCATATTATAAAGTCTTCAAACCGCTTATGATAAATGAGTGGAAAGATGAACGAACACGTTTAGCAAAATAATTCGTGCCAGAGAAGGAAGGTGCGTCATTTAGTACAAAATTAATATCAAAAAAGCGAATGAGTGGAGGAGAATCTATTAGGACCTAAAGATACATTAGTCACAAAAGTGCATTAAGACTACAAATGTAGTTACAGTCCTCCTCCACCGACCCAGTAGCTGAACTTGTCTACATACGAATATAAGAACTAAAAGAGGGAGACTGAACTAAGAAACAATGTCAAAGGTCTTTCACTCTAGCTTTCTCCAGTCCAATAAAAGGCATGCAGAACAAGGGGCGCTGGAAATGAACTAAAATGAAAATAAAGTGGAGAAACTAAATACGACCAACTCTATCCAGACATCAGACGTACAAAGTACAATGCAGTGCTCTGCTTTTCTGTCATTGCTCCTCCAATGGATTACTCTCACGTCCTGACAGAAGAGAATGAACGATTCAAAATAATTACGCTTTAGTTGAACACTACTGGTCGTCTCACCGCCCGTCCTCCCGACCTATCTATTGTTGCCCTCTCCAACTTTCTACTCTTAATTACTACAAGAACTTTTTTAATGATTAATAATTCAAGCTGGCTCTGCCAAAGGAAGGAGGGGATGAGGAATGGGGGAGTGCTGGACTAGACTTAGACGCAAATTGTTTTGAATTGGATCTCGGGCTAACTTGACGTCTTTGGATGTCAGGTTTTGAGTCAGTTGGCTCCGCATTTGTGGGAAGGAAACAAGGAAGCCGCCCAACTTGTACGTACGTAGTTTTGGATTGCGATTGCGACCCGTAAGGAAGTACAAGTAGAACTGCAAGCTGGGTGAAGGCAGTAGCCGCAAACAGAGTGAGTCCATGGCCGAGATGGATGAGATGAGATGGAAGGGAGTGAATAAATATCTCTTTTCTCACCACACAACTCTATCGTCAACTTGAGTCCATTTCATTCCTAGCCTGCCTTCACTCTCAAGTCTCAATAAGATATGAGATGGAGATGTTTGTTGATGTTGAGTGAGAGAGATGAGAGAATAACGCAATGCCTCCCTCAAACTCAAAATCCTTCTTTTAGCACGTGTAGTCGGTCCTATTCTCTGCTAACTTCAATTCGCACGAGTCCAGAAGTCAATGCTCCTCTACATGGTCCTTCCTTAGGGTTAACTATACTACATTCTCAAATTTTTATTACCCGTTCAATCATTCTCATCAATTCTTAGTCCTTGGCTTGATTGAGCCCAAGGTGTTTCCACGGAGTTTTTTTTTGTTTATTTATGCTTCGTGGAATTTGCAAACCAAATCATGAATGGGGAGTTGAAACAGTAGTGGCCCCAACTACCAACTGTATTGATTATGTTGTAAACCTTAGTCGCGTGGTAGGTCGACCTCGGACGTCGTACACATGGAAGTACACACCACCCAAAGAAGTCACAGCAGAAGATGCCGAGGAAGCTAAACATTAAATTCTACAGCGAGCGAAAGCCATTTGCCCTCTATAAGTCAAGCTAGCCAGCTAAAATAGCTAAGTTAATGGTTAGCTAGTTCATGCGCCAAAAATTGATTCTGTGAGAGTGCCTAATGTGTTTTTCTAAATATCTTGTTTCAAACGAAGACAAACAGTTGAACTGGGAGGGGGCCTTCCTTGTGAGTGAATCAACTCATTTCAAGGGAGGCAAAACTTGAGAGAATGAAATGCAAGCAAAACCTTTGTGAACTTTCCCCGCTCCCTTGTTTACTTCCCAACCATCCAATCTCATCTCTCCTTATCAAAGGGAAACTCACTAGCTCTGGCCCTCTTATTTCCAACCCCACTCTACTTATGACTTTTCCCAAAACTCATAAACTGTACCAATTCAACTGGTCCAGTTATATGCAAACCAATATTTGGATCACAGTAGTCGTTTTTCGTTTCCCTACTTTGGTAAATGCGGTGGATAAACTAAGGGTTGGTTATTGAACACATTCTTTTGGTGATTACAGAGATGTTCATCCTTACTAAATCTAGTCGACAAGAAAGAGTGCAGGAGAAAACTGATTTTTCGTTACAAAAACCAATATTTCTATCCAAGAGTCCGTCAATTCCGTACGTCAAAGGCATTAACTTTTCCAATATTTGACGCTATGAAATGCATCTGCCACACACACTTGCGTACACATTGGGCACTTGGCATGGGGAGATAATAGTGGGCAATTCTAATCCCCTCGAATTGCCTCAAAAGCCGTACTTGCACATGACAATGGTGATTTTAAGCAGAAGAAAGAAGTGGTCTGGATTTCAGACTAGATTAAAATTTTGCCGTTCTCCTACAATAATTTCACGGGGCGCTTCAGAGCTCAGCACAGCACTCAGCACTCTGCCAAGGGAGCGGAGACATGAAATTAACAAATTATAATTCCTCGAATTCACCACCCGGAATAATTGACAAGTAATTTGAATGAATTGTCACCTCTTATCGTGCATGCATGTGTAAAACGATGACGACACTCAGCTGAATGGTGTATTGAATGGTGTGGAATAAAAAAACGAGTTGCAAAATTAGCCCTACTAATAAATTCAGGAGGGTAGATGGGATTGGTTGAAATGAAATGAAGACTAGGCCATTAAGTGTGACAATCCGGGTAGAGTATAATGACTATCGGGTTCTTTGCATAATTTGAATAAGTCCTACTACATCACCTCCTCAGCTTTCTTCCTTCACTCCCCCCATCACTGGCGGCAGGCAGACTCACTTCACTCTTATGCCCAATCCCCTCATAAAACAGAAGTTGCAATGAGATTGAGTTTAGCAATTTATAATGACAAAGTAGGGAGGACCAAGTCTTTTATGGGAATTTCTTTTTCCTGAAAATAACAATTCTAAAGGAACTAGGGCATTTCTTGGTCCTTCTTCCTACTATCAACTCTGCTCTTACTTCCACCATCCGCATCCACAACAGATGAAGGAAGGGAACAATTTTTTTCTATTTGGTTCTTTGCTAAATCCAGAGTCTGACTCTCTCCTCTGATTTATCTACATCCATTTGGCACGTTGCGTTAGCGTTACGCATGGAATTCCTTCCTTCCATCCAGTAGTGTACGTACGGATTGAGTGAATGAGTGAGTGAGTAAGAGTAAAGTATTAGTATTTGGATGGAAACGGAGAGTTGGGATGAAATCACAATTTCAGAAATAATGGGCTTGAGCGGATTAGGTCGGAATGTTTTCAAGAAACTCTAAACGAGAAAAAGGTAGAGGAAAGCATTTCTTTCTAAAGTTCAACTCAAGCCCGCATTTTATCCTCATCCTGACATTCAAAAGATCTAATGCATTGTACAGTGCTTAGTTTGAGCACAGCGAGCAGAACGAGCTACATTTCACACTTTCGGGTCATTGGAAAGGAAAGTAAGTTAAGTTTAAAAAAAAGCAGAAAGAACAAGGCGGTGCAGTGTTCATGTTAACGGGATACGAAATGTGTTCATGTGTTCAGAGAAAATGACGAAAAGGAGTCAAGCGCGATAAGGAAATCGGTGAAGAACAACCATGCTAGTGTATGAACACAGGCCAAGAAAAAAAAGTCGGGCAAGTTGATTGCAGTCGGGCAAGTTGATTGCAGTCTTGCAAGCAATGCTACGGGTAGTAGTATATTTTATTTTGAGACTTGGAACACGCTAATGTGATGATTTGAGTTGTAGATAATGTCACTTCATGAGTCTCTCTATAATAATTTTTCATTTGTAAGTCGTTTTTTTGTAGTTCTTTGACTTCTTCCCCTTCCATTCTTGCAGTGCAACGCATTGGCATTCTGTCAATGAATGTGTTGGCCCTTCACTTTGCTCGTTCCTAACATGCACACACAGGCACATGAAACAATTGTGTTCCTAGTTTGTGTGTGTGTAAGACCAACAAAAAAAAACCTAATTGCTCAATGTGAACGGACACATAAAGGTTAATGAGGTATTTCCGTTTTAGATAAAACTTCATTTCAATTCCCTATTTGTTCCCCATTATTACCACCATCGTAGACATAGTCAGGCAAAACCGACTTTCACATTGCATGCTTGTACTGCAGAAGAGAGTTCTTCCTTCCCGTTTCTCGGTATTCTTCTATCCTAGACTCATGCATGTCTGTCACAATTGTACATTTGTGGTTTTGGTTCCGAAGTATCCGGAGAATTGGAGCGGATTACCTGTTATTTTCAGGACGTCGAGCAAGAGGTAAAATTGGACTGTCCGAAAATTTTCAACCAACTGCCAACTAACTAGGGATAGTAAGTTGACAGGGAAAACAGTCGTGTATTCCTGGGAAATTTGTTCATTGACTTCAACTCACATCACATTAAGTTTATTAGTTTCCCGCAAAGTTGACTTTAGTGAATCTACGTTAAATGTGTCCTGCAGAGAGTGAGTGCATTGGGAGTTTGGGTTTGTGGTGCACTAGGCAAAGTTGGCAGCCTACAAAAACTATTCAGATAACAATGTACCCAAGTAACTCTGGTTGCTGGTACAATACAATTTTCTTGCCATGCCACACACTCATTCTCATTGAACCAACTTCGGGTAGTTGTAGTTCCACAACCCGATCTGCAATCTCGATAAACCTCTCCAAACACTCGTCACGTAACATTTTCTCACCTTCCTAACTTCAAAGTGGGAAAGCCCAGCTACCGCCTTCCTTCAGTTCTACCCTATAAACGCACGCACACGTAGGCCTTCCAACATACAAACATATTTAATAGTAAATTGAATAACATTTATCCCACAGAAGGAAGGAAATGCTGAATAATTTTGGGGGCTCTGTATTATTATTACTCCACATTTGCTTTCCTTAAATTAAATAGTCTATCCGAGCAGGGAGTCCGTCCTTCTAATTCCGTTCTAATCAGAATTAACTGCCGCCTCTACTACTTTACCGAAACCAGACTATTAGCCAAACGATTTCAGGACAAAATTAAAAATTGAAATTACCATGAGGATTAGGATAGCATTTTCTGCACATGATAAATTCAAGGCTTATACAAGGGTACAATTTCTCCTAATTAATACATCATAAAGTTATTCGAGTCGAAATGTCTAAAGTTCTATTCACAATGTTGCGTAAAACAGGTGCTGATATTTAAGCAATAATTCGGAGTTTTATTGAGTGGCCTCGGGAGTTGGCTGGAGTAATATCAGTTCCAAGTTGCCCGTATGAAAATGAAGGTATGAACTGGCAAGTGAAGTCATGCTTGCAAGCGATACACCAAGTTTATGTACATTACCATACTATTTAAAATTTAGGAGCATTCATGTCTCGAATGCTTAATTGACAGCATTCGAAAGTCCAGTTCGATTTGAGGTTGAGCCTCCAGAGGACTATCACGCGCTGGAAGAAACAAAAGTAACTTTGGCTTTTAATTTGGAAAATGATATCATTAGTGAAATATTCATAGAGTTGGAATGGAGCGAAGACATGGGTTTAATTGGAGGCACGATGACCACTAGAACTAGAGCAGTTTGAATAATTCACCAAAATACTCAAAACTGCTTAGCAAAAGCAGTCTCTCTATTTTAGGCTAGGCATGAATATCCGAATTTTCCTTGACTGCGTAGTAGTACAAAACTATTGTGCAGGTTCATGCCAAGTAATGCCAGTCAATAGTCAGTTCAGTGGCGGCAGTGCATTCCCGATTTGATGGTTAATCTCATTCTCACATTTATCAAGAGCGTCTTTTCATTTCATTCCAATCCATTCACTATACAATCACATCATACAATTCACCCTCTTTGATCCTTCGCTATGCAATTCATGCTGTACATGCACGAGTGTGGAGCAGGACTTATTTGATTTGTTCCGTGCAAGGAGCAAGGACTCTTGCATAAAAGCTAGGCTAGAGATTGTGGAGGATATAATGTATGAGTGATGGCACAAGATGATTATCTTACACCGACTCACATTCAGGGTTACTTTAGTTAGTTATGACTAAAGCCAAAGTCACTCTTTGACTCAACTAGCACCGCCAAATATTCACCCACTAGTCTTATAATCCAGAATTTGCTAAACGACCAATACCGCTTTGTGATACGGCAATGACAACAACCAAATATTCTCTTTACTGCTTTCTCTCCTGCATGACTTAGAAGCAATTTTAATTTGATGCAACCCATAACACATTCAGTTGAGTACAATACACAATACACAATACAGAACACAGTGCACCGTAGCGAAATCCCTGGGGCCGTACCAACTCTCAATCGCACCATTACTTCGAACTACTACACTGTAAACTCGAGTTCAAAAACATAAAGTTTATATACCGAAAAGAAAAAAACTCACTCCAACCTAACATACACTTGATACAAACTTTTTATGCACTCGTAGGTCATAAGAGTTGGGACTTTTGACTGGTCTTCAAAAAAACTTGAAGACATTTATTTCATACTCAAGAAAACTAATCCAAAAGAAAACGCAGAATTGCTCATATCACACATCCTACTCTCAAATAAGTGATAAGGGAAGAAAGTTGTAACAAACTAGAGTAAGTTAAGGTTGTTGCTCAATACCCGTGCCCAATACCCCCTCCCCCGAACTCTATTTGTCTTCGAATATACTCATTCCTTGGTTCAAACTCTGTTTTCTGAGTATTCTGTCTAATTACATCCCACTTTCTATCAAATATGTACGCGGACTCTTACATTTCTCCACAGACTCCACACCAAGTATGAATTCGTGCATGGATAATAGTCTTTGCTAGCCTCCCTCGTCTTCCCTAGTTCACCTAAAATAGATGAAATTCCATTCGGTAACTGCACATACCTTCTTGTTGCATGTGTAGTACTAGGTTCTTGGTTGAATGTAATGCAATGTCATCCATTGGGATTTTCCTTGACTGAGTTGGCTGGGCTGGTAGTGGTGCATAGTTCCCGTCCCGACACGGGTGCTCTACATTAGAAATGCCTGGTTCGCATTCAAATGGAAATAACAAGGACATACATTCCCATTTGTTAGAACAAACTAGGAACGATCCACGTCGTTGAAACTGACTATGAAAACAGTCATAACATGATATTAAGTTCTGGAAAGAGAGCTCTAGTTGCTCTACTACTATTCCAGCCACCAAGTCTAAAGTCTACATTACATACAGGCATGCATGTGTGGAGGGATTGGGGAATAGAATTCAGAGTTGAGTGTACAATGGAAGGAACACATAATAATCTCTCTTCAAGATTCAACTGAATGCAATGCAATGCAATGGAAGGGTTGTTGAAGGGAGACATCTTCTCCTTGTGTAATCCCTGGAATGTGGAATGAAATGAAGACAAAATACAGTACATATCATTGCTCCGAGTGCAACATCGAGAAACCCGGGTAACAACACAGCCAGCTCTTCGGCTCCAACCATATGCATGTGTGGATTCAAGAGAAACTCAGCGGTGGTGAAAGACCATCCATTCACCGCAGCGTGCGTAGTCAGGGCTCTACATCCATTCGATATCTAGATGGATGGATGAATGCGTTGGCGTGTGATGAAAATAGGATTGTAATATGAGTCCAGGGAAGTGGAAAAAATTTCAGAGCGATTGAAATTCATAGGGGACTTTGATAGAAGCTTGGCTTGAGAGTAATTTGTAATTTTCAGAGAAGGGAAAGCATGTTTAGCAAGGATTCTGAAAAAACGAGTCAACCCAACCCAGGGACAACTTTGTGTGTCTCTTCACTCGTCTCGCTCGCTCTCTCACTCGCTTTCTATGAAGTCGTCCAAATGCACCTCTCGCTCTTTTTTCCATTGGACGTGGCAAGGTTTTTCCTTTAATAGCTTTTGATTTGCACAGTATTAGATGCCATATATTTTGCCTCTCAGGCATCATATTGAAGCCAAACCCACTCTTGTGTATAGTTTAATGGAGAAAAGGGGACTTGGACAAAGTTAGCGCGGAAACACATACTCTACCTCCGAAACTTCGCATAAGACTTGGGCTAGAAAACAAACCATTCAGTCGTCTCTCTTCACTCGCTCAACAGTCGTCAGCCTAGAGCTCTTGCAAATTAACAAAGGAAAATACTCTGATCCTCACTGAATTGCTGACTGATGTTGATTTTTTATCAAACAGCTCCTCCCACCCCAATAAGTTCATTTTATTTGCTTTATTTCATCTCTGAGTCATCCAATTCTTTCTATATGATTCTTGCCCCAAGAATTTTTAGGGAGTCGGAATAATGACAGCGATTCGATCCGGGTTCATGAACTGAGACTGGAATGACTATAATAAATCTTCGCTTTGAATTCCAATTTTTCTGGATCAAGTATTTCAAGTTTAGTCTAGAGACCTCACACAGCTAAATTAGTATGTTCAAGAACAAGATGCTGATTACCTCTAGTCATCGCACAGGTTTAATGAGTGAGGCAAAGAGCTTCAGGTGAAAACGACTTTCAAAAATTAGCTCAAATTTGATGTTTGACTACATGAAAGCTTGCATTTCACTTCGGATTCGGAGTTTCCAAATAAACTTTCCTCCTCGTATGATTCTCAAAACATGTCCTCAGTCCACACTCAAGCATTCATTGCGAGGACAGATCCAAAGGCAGGCGTCGGGATGACTGACCCGACCGTAGCTCGATGTAGGAAATCACGACAACATAATTAAACTGAGACTCTCTGCTCGCACTAAGTTTCTATTGCCTAGATGAGACTCAGATGATTTCATTATGTAAACCGAACTCGTAGATTCACACATTGCAAAACAGAAATGTGTGCGGAAGAGTCATTGGAAGTCAAGTTACTTTCTCTCCGAGCAAATGAATGATCCAATTTCACCAAACTCGATCTAACTCAATCCCACCGTCCACACATATGTGGACAACGAACCAATTCTAACTTCAAATAGTGAGACCTCGGATCCATAGACCTCATTCCACCTCTTGCTTCAAGACTTAATTGGCCCAATTGCAAGGACTCATCGTATTGACTCTCGACGCTACGCATTATTTCTGGGCTCTTCGTTTTCTCAATTTAGTGAAACTACCACGTGCATCGCGCATCCATTTCAGTTTGCTGTGGGAACATAAAATCCCCGCTACACTACACTAGGAACGCTAAACAGTAATTCCTCAGCACACTCGGTTGGCTTACTTGACCCAGCCCGAACTAAAGCTAAAGTTGATTCTATTCAATTCTGGCCATACCGATTCACGCAAACTTCTTTTAATCGAATTTCGTGAAAGTGAGAAATGTTGCCTTAACTAAATGGACAATTGCCACGCCCTTCAAATTAATTTGACCAAATCTAATAAGAAACTCCTTCAAGTTCTACAGTTTCCACAAGGGTACAGAAATTCTCAACCGCACTTTGTAAAGTATCCTGAAATTTGTAGAAATCTGGTGAATATCTATCTTGCATTTCTGATTGGTTTCACAAAAGAAAAATTATTCATAGTAACTTTTGGTACACCCTTTCCAATCTAACACTTGGCTGGCAACTGCTGGTCGGTCGTATGAATCATGTGTCATTTCCTGATTTCCTCTCCCTAAGCCCAGTATGCCGGGCGAGTGAGAGGCTGATCCTATCCTAATGTGGTTGCCCAGTTGTTTAACTCGACCAACAATGCAATGCAATTTGCTTTCTCAGTCCAATAGTACAGAAACAACTCATCGTTGCAAATCTCAACGGCGTGGCTGTGCCAAGTGTGAGTCTCTATGTTTTTGTCCCGTGGTTGGACGAAGTGTGGCTTTGTCAATTTCAGAGTGAAATACTCATTTCACTTTCGATTGAAATGAGAGGAAAAAAAGATATTCTCTTGGTGATTCATGTTCGAGAGGAAATACACAGGGTTCGGAGGAAAGGCATTCAGGACCAGAGGCGAATCGATCATCATCGCTGCTCCGTGTAAACCTCGTCCGTCCATTCAATTCATTCTTTATTCCATTCCATCTACTCAAACTCGATAATATCAGAATGAGTAACAATCGTTCCGATTCTCAAACACAGATTTCATAGTACAAATAAGTTTTGCTCAATGTGTAAAAAATATCGGTGTGAACTGAATGCCATGCGAATGCGTAGCTGCGTTGCTTGGCACTTTGGTAGGATTTACCCCATGCGTGCCAGAAACATGTCACTTGCCGCCTATGTCAATGTCATAAACGAGCCCCTATTTACGTCATGTGAACTATGAACAATATTTATTTTGTTTAGTCTGCGTCGTCTGCTTAGTAGAAATATACTACTGCTTAAGGACAAGGATTTTCACAGCAGAGTTAAGGGGTTGGTTCTTCTTCCCACTCTTGTCACTTGCATCCTTCCTGTCATTCATTGACCGAGATGTGTCGCGCTCCAAAAAACTAAAAGTAGTAAACTTTTCAAGTCCTGACTCCCTATTTGTGAACACCAACTTAAAAGGAGAGATTCTTGAAATGCTATTTAACCAACCCTTCCGTATTGAATTTCATGGCATACAAAAGTCTTAAAAACAAGACTTCTTACGGTCACCCCTCCGTTCCATTTGATGGGGTCAACTCCAAAGAAAGAAACTAGACCAAATGGAATGGGCATGTTAGCAGGGGAGACCGTCTTACTCGACTCGGCTAACTAACTCACTTCATCCAATTTGCCTTCAAGTTTTGAGTCATGTGTGAAATTAAAAATTCTTGCAGTTGCTCTTGTTGCTCAAAGTGACGCCGATATGTTTTCAAATCTTTACATTCACATACTCAAGCCCCAAATGTCATGTACTAAAACCTTAGCCAAGGTTAACATCTATAAATTCACATCTGCATCATTCATTGAGAACTGAGACCAATGGGGCTCACTATTACTTGGTACTCTTTTCCATCCTTTCTCCCAACATTGACATCCATTCCATTTCAACCTGCACGGCTGTACATTATATATACGAGCTTGATCAGCAGCTAACAAACCATAAATAATCAAGCATACAAAATCGTGGTAGTTACAAATACAAGCACATTGAATGAAGGTGGACTCGTCAAAGTCAAATAAACGCAGAGGTAGGATCATTCCATATTTGCTAAACGCCAGGAAGGCAGGCAGGCAAGCTTCCAGCATTTACTATTAAGACTGCTGTCGAAGATCCGAGCATAATAAAACTGAACTTAATAGAATTAGTGTATCATGGAGATTTATAAGCTAGAATGATGGAGAGGAGTGGCCGGTCCTGGCAGTGTCAGTGAGTCCTGAGTCCTTACTTAATACCCGGTACGGTAGAAGGACCGGGGTACCCGAGAGTGTTGACTAGGACCATGCATACTAAACATATTAGATGGAGTGATCTGAGGAGCTTATGCAGATGAATGGACCTTGGGACACATAACTACGTATCTCAGGCAGGCCAAAAACACAGGATGGTAGAGAAAGCAGGAAGGAGGGCAAGGAAGGGGGGTGGTACCCGGCATTGTACCACACAGCAGAGTTGCCGGATAAAGCTTCAACTCAATTATATTTTTATCAAAAGACTAGATTTTCTCTTTCCCAGCAAAAGACTCTTTACTTTGCTTTTGCTTTCCGCTTCTCTCCTTATTATGTAAAATGTATGTCATTCTTTACAGCTCAGTCAGCCAGAGGAGAGTCGCAGAGGACAGACAGGATGGGGATGACGATGCCAGGGTACAACACAACACGAATCTGTATCATTTGAATGACTTTTTTTCCTCTTCTAGGCAACAGATTAAAAGGGTCGATAGGGAAGACCAGGGAAAGACTCAGGTCCTTCTATGTCATCCAAATAAATTAGATTCACTCTTCGTAATACGTAACTACAATGCAGTGGAGCGAAGGCACCGTCACCATCCATGACTTTTTCCTCTACAAGGCTTTATTTATGTATTTACGAACGGCTCGAGCTTCACTCAAACAGTAAAAGTTTTCCCTAAATTTGAACAGGACAAACTACCATAGTGGTAGTGGTAGTAAAAGCTCAGAGCTGAGGATCAGACAGAGTCCAAAAAAGCTTGCCCTATCGTCAGTCTTCACGTTCCATATCTGATCTATCTCAACATCCGTCAGTCAGACTGAGACTGAGGCAGGCAGGCAGGCTCGAGCAAGCCCTCCAAGTGCTTTCACACTTACACGCCCATGTACACACGTGTGATCTCATCATCACACCTCATTCCGAGAAATCATATTTACTAAATCTAATGAAGAGTTTAAAAGCTTTCCTATAGCCACCAGTAATAAATTAGATTGCCTTGGGTCGGGTCAGATATTTAATTTGAAACTCTCGACATCCTCCACAACTTCATCCGTGCACTAAACTCTCTAGGGCTAAATTGAAGGATTGAAAGGGAAAGCCAATGCAGAAATCTTCTACTCTCGCACTTTGCGATGCGAGCCTCGCAGGAAAACATGGGGAAATGCAATGAAGCAATCCAATGCAATTCAAAGTTATGTAATGCACATTGCACACCCAAATCCAAAATAGAATTCGGTCCGTCGACCCTTTTTCTATTCTCCCGACAAAATGGGCAGATCGGAAGAACCATATGGATGCAGAAGGTGGACCGTGCATAACGCTCACTAAACTCCTTCCTTGTACGTACATACGTACCAATGTAATGTTTCATTCACATGTGGCCTAGGAAAACAAAAGCAGAATAATATGCATGTGTGCCTCGCCATATCTAGACACAATGAGCCAAGCGTTCCTTCAAAAGCCTTCGTTCTCCGTCTCTCCAAACCTATAAAAATAGCCTCCAGTAAACTCCAAAAACGGCTCTTGTGAATCCATAAAATCCTTCTCTACTAACCTTAGGGTCACAAGCGACTGGAGCGACCAGACCAGAGACATCATTCACATACCATGGGCTAAAACGAACAAAATGGATTCTGTCTCAATATTAAAGTCACAATTCCGACAAAAATAATAATCCTGAGGTGCTCCTTCCTTTCTTTTTCTAGCTCGCAAAATAACCAATTTCCTTGGGGGTGGGTAAATGCACGAGTAGTACGAGTTGATAGGTTCATTAGGTGTGTGTATACACGTGTTGAGTGAACAAAGTTCAAAAAGAGGCCAGGGTGAAGCACTTAAGGAAAGGAACGTGAAACGATACGCGGAACAATATGTTTCTTCTGCATCTTTCGTTCTTTCCTTTTTTCCAACAATTGGAAATCGTTAGGTAAACAAACAGAATGCTCTTAGGTGCTGGTAGTAATTTTTAAAAGTAAGGGGAGTGTTTCCATCTGCTAGGTTTCATATCATAAAAACATCTCTTGTACTCAACTTCGTGTTCTTCAGCCTCCTTCCCCTATGATAACATTCTCTGCAGGAACGAGAAAAATTTAATTGAAAAATGTCTGCCAAGACACCGAAATCATTCTAAGAGGGAAGACAGTAGTAGGTGAAAGCGGGGCCGATCGAGTGAAAGCTTGGAAAGGTATTTTCAATGTGAATGTATGCGACGCGACGTGGACGAGTATATTGATATTCAAATGTCTCGCAAAAATTGAAATAAACATTTTGAAGTCTGAAACTTACTAAACGCCAATGCAATATATTCCATTACACAAAGATGCACTGATAAACAATAATGCTACTCCAGCTCTTACTCTCATTACATTACAGAAGGTAGCGAAGAAATGTAAGAAAAACCACTCTACAAGTTTTCATTGAATTGAAAATGAAGAAAAAAAAAATCTCTAGTTGCAAAGAAGAGACAAGGGGCAAGGCAAGGGTGGGTAGCTCGGAGACGGGATCCACTCGGAAATTAATTCTTGAAAAGGAAACACATCTAGATTAAAGAGGACGAGATAAAATGGATTGGTTTTGAAGAAAGAGAAAGAAAATACAATAAAGCTGGAGACTTGAGGAAAGGATGAAAACCGTGTACAAGCAGCAGAACAACTTCACAATACCTACTAGACTACATCAACACTTCACAGACTTTCTTTTCAACTTTCTTTCCTAATTTCTGATGTCTGTGAGAATGAAGTGGTTTCCCTTTTTCTCTAACAGATGTATGTACGCAGTAAGCAAGGAACTGCAACTTAATGCATAAAAATAAACTTCTTTCAAGCCATGGCAAAATAGCAAATTTGAGAAATTATTTCTTCCCAGTACAGTATACCGGGGGTCGACAATAGACTGCCCAGTCTGATTTATTGTGAGCTGTTGCATTAACAGGTAGTAGGACCCGGTAGAATTACAATGGAAAATACAAAAACATGTAAAATATGTATGCCGATCTTCATTGGCTTACTTGTCATGTCACCCGCCTGCTGGTTCAGTTCAGTTCTGACCAAAATTGTATCACAATTGAGTGAGTTTTGGATAAATGAGGGAAGACTTTATCTGAGAAGCTTTCAATGAATGAACCACCGGACCCCGAATAACTGAAGGAATACAATGGCTCGCAGCAGCTCTGGTCTGGATGAAGAGAATTCAGGGTAGAAAAAGTCTCAATATGAATGATGATGCATTTGGTGTCCTGCGTCCACCAGTCTACACAGATTGCACGTGAATGAATGCAATGAGAGCAATGCTTTGCCTGGTGCCTGCCGTCCCTTCAATTCGTAAATAAACGGAATTGAATGCGGGCTACTCAGCAGAAGTCCATTTTATCAGATAGACTTCCTCAATAGTCATGTCAGAGAGCTACTCATCATTAATTTTACTTAACAAAGAACCTTGACAGCAGAAATTAAATGTCTCCGTTTCAATCGAGTCACTCGGTACCCTCTCTGTACATCTCCACCATGTCGTCATTACATGGTTGACTGAATGACCAAGAATATTAAATGTATCCCAGTGTTTGTCAAACAGCACTGCAACAGCACGAGTCAAACGTTAAAGAAATTAATTGGTATTTAACCAAGTTCACAGTGCCATATTAGTTTCGGTGCAAATGTCAGCTCGCGTAATCCTGGCAGCCATTCAATCTACCGTCCAAACTATATTACTTTACTGTCTGCTCTGCTACTATACTCTTTTCATTTTCTAAAAATTCTGAACTTTCTAAACTACAAGGATTTTGTATACGTGCACTATTGTCACGACTCTGGGGAAGAAGAAGATAGGTATCCGTAGATCCTTATTCGTAAGAAAGGCTGAAAAGTATGTCTAAGCCACTAATGAAAGTCATCAAAAGTTTGTTTCCTTCTTGAGAAAGTTGTTGGAGAAATTCTTGGGCCAATCCTTGTAGCAAAACTAATAATGTACCTCAAACAATGACAATAAAAGAAAGTACTAATGAGGGAAGCATGTTAAATTTGTGTTGAATGAAGGACAAGTTCGTTGCCCTACATAAGTTGGGGATGACTGTGTGCAGCGTTGAGTGAGAAAAGAGTGAAGAAGACGGCAGATGAAAGAATTGAATTGAGGTGTATGTGGAGTGTACGTCCCAGTCCCAACTCCCTTCTACATTACAAGCACTAGTCACTAGATTGAATCGAACCTTACCTACTTTCATTTTTACAACAATTACTTTTATGTTTGCACACAGAATACAAACACAGGACAAGGAACAGTCCCAACTCACATACATATGAATGCACATGTTCCTCCTCCTGTACGCCTCAATATGTTCTCTAACTTATGTAATGCATGTGTTTCTAATAGAGACTCTGAGAACGGAGAACGGAAATTGTAGTATTCTCAACATTACCCGTTACACACACATTTTACACACGTAGAGAAAATTACAATCCCATTGAGATCTGCCGTTTCCAAATCTTTTAATGGCACTTTAACACGAGATGTATTTTCCGGTTATAATAACTAGTCTCAAGAAAGAAAATTGGTTTTAATACAAAATTTGCAAGAAACTCGGAATCCTTTTCCTTCTTCTTCCACCATGCAAACCATGCATGCATGCATATTTTCTCCATCTTCTTCTTCAACTTTTCGATCTATTATTCAGTCGACGAGCCACTTCGCATACATTTCCTTCACTCTTCCAGTCCAAATTACAAGACCCGAACGAACCCACCTCCTCCTCTTCTCCATTCAGGTACTCTAGTCAAAACTATGTACAACCATTGGTGGTGGCTTCTCGTATTCTTCGCCATAGCTTTACTTTCCCACCTAAAAACATTACAATAGTCTCTCCTTGGGCACACATTCTCTTCCAAGAATAGCAATATCGGAGAAAGTTAGTTTCTCCCTCTACCTATCTATCCGCATTCTAGAGAGCAACAACACCAACAAAGTATACTCAACAACCTACTCCCAACATAAATGTATTAAAGTCTAAGTCCTTCTCCACTCTCTTAGAACCCGTACATTGTTTGTCGTATTCACTATTCACACCGAAATAAACTTCTCATTCCAAATTGCACGGCTAAAAAGAAAATATCTCATACAATGTGTAATACATACATTGGAGAATTGGAGCTTATGACGGAAGTCGTAGGATGGTCTTTTCATCCATTCCAACAACGTTGCAATGACTTTCCTTTCTCGCCCAAGAATAATTTCATTTCATACTCCTGCCTGCGTTGCGTCTCTCAAAGACCAGAGCAGAGTATAAGTCCACAATAGCTGCACGTAGTTGAATAGGCCGAATTGAATAGGTTTAACGATAAGCAATACCGGTGCTACTCTGCTACTTTACCGCCTGTTTCCTCATTCCTACGAATGAAAGAGTAAAATATGATTGCGTGAAAGGCAAGCACCGATTTTCGCATTAGTTACAGTCTTGTCTGCAGCAACTCTAGAAAAATGATGTTGAAGTCTCACAAAACCGAAGAGTTGATTGAGCTCCCCATCCCCGCCAACCATCCATCCTCGTATTTCACCCTTTCAACCAAGTTAGTTTGTTTTTACACCGTCTCCTAACTCTCAGGAGCTTGCCAACTTCAAATGTATGAGTCTTGGTGCAAAAATACGTCGAAATGTTGCAATGCTAATATAATAAAGGACTTAATGCCAGTTCCGCCGACATAATGCTTTCCTTTCTGTAAATCATGTTGAGGCTGTTTATCCAAAGACAGACTCAGTGCAGGCAAATTCCAGAAATCAGCGAGAATGTACTAAATTGTGCACTTAGGTAAGCGCATCGTGAAAATGTGAAGTGCTACTTTACCTTGGGGAAGATAAACACCGGAGCCGGGCTGAATGTGATAGTTTGAATGCTCAGAGTCTCCGTCCATATCCCCGTAGGTAGATTTCAAAGTTCTTAGTCCCCCATTCATTCTCATGGGGAGGTCAGACGGTGCGGGCTCAGGCGGTGAGTCCACTCCACCTGCAAATAACGCAAGGATCACTTTCATTATCTATTCATTCTACTGATTCTACTCAGGGGTGCCAGGTTTGAGCACCTTGCTCGCTCTTAGCAACCATTCAATAAATCGTACGGTTCCAATATCGGTCAATCATCCCACCCAAGTGCCATTTACTTTACGGCACAATTAAGTCTCGCAATCACGATGCTTTCTGTGCTGGTGGCGCAGACTTGAAAGTGCTCACAATCAATCTACGCCGTGTAACCGTGGCAGATCTGAAAGCAAAATCTTGAAAGGAAAATGTTGGCGGATGGTAGGTTGTGAAAACATGGAAAGGATTAAGAGAGGGGTATAATTAAGCGATGACAAAATAAGAACACGAGTTGTTTGACTAGGAATGTACATATGTATAGGTGTGGTGTGGTGATGTTGGATGGGCGTGTTGAAGGTGTTCGTGCATTTCCTGGTTAGATTGAGGGAAACCAGGAACAAGAAACCAAGGCATGCATGCACGCAAGCATGCGAGCCATCATCAGACTGACTGCCAAGAAAAGTGGAGAAAAAAAGTCTTAGCTAGGCGTGCTAAAAGATCAGGGAAGAGATTTATTGTTATGAGCGTGTGGGCTGGAGGTTGGACTAAAGAGCGAATTTAAAAGTTTTTAGCTAAATGAACAAAAACGGTAATCAAATTCAAATCAAAGACACAGTCAGAACCATTTATCACCCTAGCTAAAGCTCTCTCCTTCTTCTCTTTGAGAAAACTCGCCTTTTTCTCTCATTATCATTTCCTTTCTTTCCTTCTCTGCTTTCACTTCAGTTCCAGCCACCACTGGCACTGGCACGGCCCGATGGCACATCATCTCTCCTTCCTTTCCTTCACGTCCCTTCTTCGTTCCTTTTCTTATCCACCATCCCAAACACTCACTTCCCACTATCCCACTCATAATACAAAAAAAAGCTAAGGCATAAAAAAACTCTCGGCCCGATTCGCTTCATTCCTATCACATATCTCATTAAAACTGTGAATAAATAATAGCGCTGATCCATAGACACCCTTGGAGCACATTGTCCCTCTTCCATCATTCCACGCTTCTATGCATGCCATCAAAATACTTTCAGCACAACCTCTCCTCAACTTTTCCTCAACTCTTCTCAACAGTTTAAAACAGCTTAGCTTTCTTCACCTCTACTACTTTCCCTTTCCTTCCTTCCCTCCTTCCTTTACATCCATGCAGTCCCAGTCCAAACCCCTCAAAATATGGAAACAAAGGTACTTTCTCAGGTTATTTTACAGGCTCCTGCTCCTTGTTCTTGCATACTCGGTCGATGTGTCTTGCCTTGTATTTACAAGATTTCATGGGCTGTAGAACTACTAGTACACGGACAAACACAATAAATTCGGGGTCGTTTTCAGTTTTCGGAAAGGAACGAATTACAAAGAAGTATGTAGTGTAGGAGTGTAGGATGCATACGCAAGGAGCTCATGAGGGGATTGAATTATGACCGCGATTAAAAGACGATAAAAGCTTGTATGAGTAATGCAATGTAATAATACATAACACAGCCAGACTAGACTTGCTGCTGATACATGTGTAGACGCTAAAGTCAGCAGACTTGCAAACACGGTTTTGCACGTGTACTAACAAGCCTGGGACCCGAGCGACCGACTATGCCATGCAAAAGAAAGAATTGATACAGAATCTCATTTCTCATGTATAAAAGAATGTACACGACTAACACGACTAATCGTAAAAGAGAGGAGGAATTGAGGTTGAGAACAAGCATACATACATAGGTTAGAAGAGTTGACGACTCTTTTCACCTCTGCCCATTTCCTCCAGGAAGGAATTGTATTAACCGAGTAATTGGAGTGAGTTTTGCATGGGTTCCGTGAGTTGTGGCATGAGACAAAATATACATATAATATAAGCACTGCACTACAGTACAGACAGAGTGAGATGGGGAACGAACGGTATACAGCGAAGTACTTTGGGCTCTACTCAAACTAAAATGACTTTAAACCGAGGATGTATCCAGACAACGGATGGGCCAATAAAATTTGATAGATCATTATGAAAGTCTATACCTTAGGTTAGGCCGAGCACGAGAAGGGTGCCTTTGCTTGCATTTTAATCCCATGTTTGCATCTGACTCAAATGAATACCTTAGTGATCTTACATATTTACAGAGTTGAGGAGCACAACTCTACTTCTCTTCGCAAAGTACTCGACTTGTACTCTTCTTCAAGTCAAGAGGTCGATGCATATCTGCGAGATATGAAGAAAATAGTGATACCCGCACGCGGGTATCACCCGGGTTCGCTTCCGAAAACCTACTTAAATAATACGTTCCGGGGTTTCGTACGCACGTCTTCATGTAGCCAGGCAGCAAGGCTTCATAAATTACAGGCGGCGGCGAAGAGTTAGGCGAGAGGAATCAAGAACGACAATGAAGCCGAGAACTCATGGCAACCCACGCACTGACATAGGTCGTTGGCTTTCGGAAGGGCACCGCATTTGCATTTTATTGTAGAGAAAATCGAATGAATGAAAATGAAATGAGCTCATCTGCTCATCTTATTTGGCAGATCACCCAACCCACCACCCGCCTGCCTACTCCCTGCTCTCACTCTCAAACCATTCAAGCCCAAGGAATTCAAACTCATTACGTCGAGCAAAATCGTTTCGCCATCATAAAGAGCAATGTGAGAACAGAGTACGGGTGTGAAAGCCACCCAGCCAAAGGAGTTTACTATAATTTAACTCCAAAGTCATAAACAAGTGACTTCTCATGTAACTCTTGACATTGGAGAGCAAACATTTTGCTGGTTCCTAATCCAGTGCAAGTACATGTGTAATTTCCGAGGATTCTGTCTTCCTTATATTTATGTTTATTGCATCAATTATGATAGTGAATGAGTGAAGTTTATTGAGCATGAGAGTCCCGGGCCTAGCTTGCGCTCTCTCTCTCTCTCTCTGTCTGTGTGAGTGCGGCAGGGCTCTAATGAAAATTCAGAGTGGAGACGTGTTGAGACTTCCATGCATCCACTTCTCCATAGTCTCCAATCCAATAGTCCCTAGACTTTGCCCACTTTGGCTTTGGCTTTTTCTGGGTTTTTGGAGCCTAGGCTCCCTTTTTTGCACTCTCGGGGCGTACAAGCACAAAGTTCCGGTTAAGTAAGAGAAAGTTTGAGAGGAAGAGAAAGCAAGGAGTTGTGCAGAGGCGAGAAGGGCGTTTGTCTGTCTGTCTCCCAGAATCTATATGTGTGGGGCTCCATGTGTTGCTCCCTTTTCCTCGCCTCAATGTGTGCAAAGGAGAGACTTTGATGAAAAATCTAAAAGAAGAAAAATGCTTCTCCTCTTTCCTAATTTCCTAAATGCATTTTTTGGGTTTGCTTCACATACATTTTTCCATTCAACGCAGGCAGCAGACAGTCAGAGCAGAGCAAAAAAAAAGACAGACAGTGTTGCTTGTAGCTCTAATGTCGACATACATAGCCAACCTTCTGGCTTTCGCTTTCTCCGTTTCCTTCGTATAAATAGAGAACACGCAGCACCAACTCTCTTTAATATTTCTCTCTCTCTCTTTGACTTGAGAATTAGAGTGAGAGTTGGTTGGTTCGAGCCTTGGTTCTGTGTAGTGTGAGACCACTAGGCACATGTACGTACACATGTTAGGTAGGCAGTGGCAGTGGCCCTCGTCCAAACTAAAAGAGTAAGACAAGTCGATATTTTTTTGACACCAACATGTCGAGTCTGATTGTATTCGACATCAATCCTCAAATTAGTTTTTCTCTCTTCTCTTACGTGTCTCACACTCATACCAAATCTGCTCTACTCTCCAACCCTGTTTGCTACCTTTTCCTTACTCCTTCACATTCCCACCATCAATGTTCATTTTCACATTATATGTTTGTCTTCAAACCAGATCTTCTAATCCACTCAATTCTCCTCCACTATTGCAAAAGAGGATTTTGCCTTCGAATCCATGTTGTAGCAATTCGTTTTTATATGTTTTCCTAACATTCACTTTTAAATTTGACATCACAGAGAGCTGCTTAGTGTAGATAGCAAGTTGGAAGGGCTTTGCTATCGCTGGACGTGGGAGAACGACAAGTCAGAGTCAGATTAGAGATTCAATAGAATGCAAACAAATAAGAAACCAAAATGCCATCCGCATGTAAATGCATTCCAAGTTCAATTTATCTCTCAAAACCAAATTAGGCAAAGTTGGAACTATAGCCCAGTTCTGCCACTTGAGTTTCTTTCCCTTCTTTCCCTCCTCGACCTGAGAAGAAGCCCAGAGAAGATGAATCCTTCCACTTAATTGGAAAATAGTATTGTCTTGCAGAGTGAAGAAAGTGCGGGCGGGCCGAGTGTTCCTTGAAGCCTGGTAGCAGTTACAGTTTGCCACTCACTACTAAGCCCTACTACAAGCGGGCGGCTGCCTAACCTTTTCTAAGAAGTAGACAGCAAAAGGCCCCAAAAATTATCACAGCAGTGAAAGTTGAAAGTGTTTCACTAGTTTGCTCGCCTAAGTCCTTTTATCCGCCACCTAATTATTCAACTGAATTAATTGGGCCTCTTCGCAACAAATTGCAGCCTGGGGGCCATATTGCGCTTTTAATTTAACTTCAACTTGACTCGGCGTTTGCCAATGTCATAAATTAATTCAAATTCATAATTAGCAGCCACCATTGAAATGGACCAAATCTGCTGCTTTGTGCGTATAATAAGCATGAAAATAATAGTAGACTCGCCGAATTTATAGGTAAAATATTGCAACTAAAAAAAAATAAAAAATATGGGAGGAATTGCTCAAATTTTCCAATTTCCATGAAGTGCAAATACATATGACTTTCACTTCCACCCAGGCTCACCTTCTGTAACTTTTCTTAAATTCCATCTGAAGGCTAGGCCCGGTGCAAGTAATTCTCTTAACTTTGCACTATTATAAAATGGATTAAATATAAGAGTGAGAGTGGCCGCGGATGTATAAATATGTGAAAGTAGTATGCGGTGAGCCTTTACTTTTGCAAACTTCCTGCATACGCATTGTAGAGCAGGAGCAACTTTGAAAGGGTTTTTGGATAAAATTGATTGTGCGGTGCGGGGGAAAATACGTCTCAATTAGTATGATTAATTTACTTCATAATTCAATTACCGGAAACGAAATGCACTTATCATCATTAGTATGCAAATTCTCGGAGGAGTTCTTTCCTTCCAACTCAATGTAACCAGCAAAAGCAAACCATTCCCAGCTATCCCAGCCTTTCCTTTTTCCCTTCGAAAACTCAAGTGGCTCTTCAAAGAGCAAAAACTTTCCTCTCTGCTCGTCTCTCAAGCACAACTTTTAGGATAGATACTCATTCATTCCCTACATTTTCTAACTCTTTCCCTGAACTTGCAGGACCCAACCAAACACCTGTACTCCTTCACTACTTTCTAATGCTTAGCCAAATGCAACCAGCATAATCTATTACATAACATGCTATTATTGCTTTAGCTCTGCTCCAACCCTAACAAGGTAACTATCCGACGTGTAACCCTGACTTTAATGTCGGGATCAACTTTTTCGACTCACCTGCATCAGCCGATAACTAATTCGAAAACCTCACATCAGCTAGCTGTGTTGCGACCTTTCCTACTCTTGTTCACTTCACATGAGTAAAAATACAAGGCTTTCAGTTTTATGTAACATACAAAACGCATTGGCCTCTTGAGTGAACGACGCAACTCCCAACTCTTCATTCTACCTTTTGCACAGAAATTTGATACTTGAAAATAGTTCTGGATGAAGCAAATTCAACTTTTACTTTCCCCCAAATTCTAACACCGTACTGCTATCCTTGCTTGCTTGGTGTTCGTAGCTGTATCTAAGCATTTAGGTCGTACTACAAAAAACGATGAATTAATTTACAGAATCCTCTACCTTGTTTAGCTCCATTTCAGTACAGACTTCACAATTTTCCTGCATTGAAAAACAAATCGTTCCTTTCGGCGATTCTATCATCCAAAAAGGAAAAGCGTGACTTCTGTGACAATCTCAAGTTACTTGGATGTACCTTAGAAACAACACTCTTTATTCTAAACCTGCACTCGGAGCAAATACTAGATGTGAAACTGTTTTTGTTCGATACATTTATGGTGTCTCCAGGCGGTTGGCGCTTGGGAATGCTAGAATAGACTACATAGTACGCCATTCACTAGGAGAGCAGATGAGTGCAATATTTAACCAGAAAACTCCACTTTCTGGGTTTCCACTCTTTCTTCACAACTTTTATTATTTCATCCACTTCGTACACTCTAGGAATTTTTAATATCGAGATTCTCATAGCTTTTGCATGTGCTTTTGGGTATATTATTGGAATTTTGCTCCGAATAACATCCCTGCCTACACGTAAAATGAATAGTATGCATTGTTCTATTCTATTCCTAAGGATATCTATAGTTTCAGAAAATTCAATATTTGATAGATCGTTTCGTCCTAGACTAAGAATTTCAATTTGTCGCCAAAACTTTTATTCCGAATGCAAGTGTTGGCATCAGCATGTTCCAATTTTTAACTGTGCGCATGGCTAGATCTATTTCCACTTGCTTTATTTCATTGAACCCAACAAAAAAGAATTAGCTTCAAAGTTGAGCCGAGCCGTGTATCATTATTTTTTTGGGGAATGGCTTGATTGTAGAGATTTCCCACTTTGCATACTCCATCGCTTTCATTGCATTTTGGCTTTCGCTGTGTCATGCTAAGAATGAACTCGCAAACCACCGTAGATTGAATTTAGGTATTTACGATCACAAAAACTTCCCACCTGTCAGACCTTATGCATCCCGAATCCCCTTTAGAGTTGATGAGTTTGAGTCTGAGTTTTGATCACTCCTTCCTGCTTTATACAAAAGAGGAGGGATAGTGCTGAATAGAAACTACGCTGTGAGAAACTGAGAAACAAATCAATTACGGAGAAGAAAGGTTGATTAGGAGGGAGTGAAATATCTGTCATGTCATAAGAGCATTCAATCAGTTCTAAACAGGCGGACTTGAGTCCCTCTGCCTCAAAGCAGTTAAGCAGTAGGCCAGTGGCAAGTTCTGATTTTAAGGTAGAAGCTTCAGCGTTCTGTACGTGCTCGTGTGTAAACGGCAGAGAAATAAATTGGCTCATCCCATTCTCATTCTCATGTTAAAATGTCAGTTCTAATGGACGAGAAGTGCGTAGGGCGGGAGTCAGGTATCAACTAAGGACATGAATACGGCCTGGCTGAAGAAATTATTTCAAAGGTAGATAGTCGAGATGCGAAGATGAGAAGCACAATATTGCACATACATCAAAACTTACTCGCAAGATTGTGTATAAAGAGTTGGTAGTTAGCTGTTAGGAATGGGGTTGGATAAGATGAGCATTTTGGCTAGCCGGAAATCGATAGGACCAAACTAGCTCCGTAAATCTAAACTCATACGTACGTCTCTTCCTTTCTCTCTACAAATGGGAGAAAACCGTGAAATTAGCTGGGATCATCTCACCACAAAACAGAAGGCAATCTTTATAAGGGAGAGAGCAAACCTTCTTTTATCTTTCATCCATTCTCTACGACGTTAGAGAACAGTACAGACTCGTGTATGTATTGGGATTGGGTCATTTGGTGCATAGCGTAAAGTGAAGAGCAAAAGGGCCGACCGCTCGTTCTCACTGCGCTCCTTCATTTTCCTTCGTTCTAAGCTACCTACAACTCCTGACCATTTTCACCGACGTTTGTGCCATAAAATATATTCACTGGGAAAGAGCTCAGAAGCCAAGCACGCCACCCACACAACTCGATACTTTGAAAGTACACTTTTTATTGTCGGGCGTATCCTCAAAAGTTACCCTCTGTGCTTAGGATCGCTGCACTCCTGCAGTCCTGCACACATGCAATGCAATGTGGAGGAAGGGATTATGCAAGGACTACAAGGAGCAGGATATGATATTGCTTTCATTCATTTACCACCATGACTTTCTCCCCTGGACTCTTGGGGTGTGTTTACCATAAGAATTGCTGCAGCGAAAGCACTTGAAAAATATGACTCACCGTTTTGTGTAATATTCATTCTGGATTGAAGAGACATTCCATGACCCTCACAATCTGGATAAGTTCCATCTGACACTTCCGAGGAAGAGTCAATATCTGAGTCCATTCCTGGATCTGTTCGATGTGGTTGAGAGGTGCGACTATTGGCTCGACTCCCATGATATTGATGTGTTCTCATTTTACTCATTTTCTTGGTCATGTGAGGCGGTGAGAAATGATGGTGATGGGTATTGTCCACGTTGTGTGGCTCACAGTAAATACCGTTCGATCGATGGGTTCCTTGAAAACGATACATCTCAACTTGTTCTTTCCCGAGCGTTGCTCTTTCTTTCCTTCCAACTGTTCCAACTCCTTCCCTCCTTCTTAAGTCCACCGCACTACGCACTCCTGGACTCGACTCCACGCTCAGCTCTGCAAATAGAAGAACAGAACAACAATTCACTCCGTTGCTCATTCATTAGAATTGATTTCGGCCTCCTTAATGGAGAATTAGTGACCTTAATTGCTCAACATGGGGCACATGCATCTCCTATTATCTCCAAACGTACCATCCGACTAGTTTTCCTACACGAGTACATACACTACACACTACCATTACTACTCTTAAGACTAGTTCAATCCAGCCCAGACATCACGCAAACCTCCATTTCAGTCTGCATTCACAGTCCCACAGGCTGACGTCGCAATAAATTTTGTAAATTTATCTGAATCTGTCAATGCTCACACTTCAAGCCAGTGCGTGTGTAGAATTATCTGCGACTAATCAAGGCAGTTCTAATTTATATTTTTTAACATTTGAGGTACATTTCTACCAAGATTTCCATTTTAATTAGCTATGCCTCCTTGAACTGCTTTGCCGCAGTGGAAATATACTTTAGCATAATTTTCAACTCTACTGATTCTAATAAAAGTAACGTAATCCCTGCAAATTAGGTGTCGGAATCCCTGTTCCGAAATATTACAGCAGCCAACAAACTAATCACGTCAGGAATGACGACAGTTGCGGATGAGAAGACGACAATCACTCATTCGTTCTTCCGTTCAAGCAATTTGTAGCTTAGAATGCCGCATGTATGCATAGTGCGCATTGCAAATACATGCGAATGAGTTCATTCCATTTATTCACGAGAGAAGAGAAAATGGAATGACATGACACTTTACACAAGCCCACTGTGTTGAGTTTGAGCTAAGGTGTGAGGAAAGAACGTCGTAAGAACTTGGTGCTCTGATTTTGATAAATTTACATGCAACGCAAGTAACTCATCATGAAAAGGAGAAAGGAGAAAAAGACATTGATGAAAACGGATGAGAAGAAATAAGAAGAAGCAAAGGTGACACGGAATGAATGCATGTACATTGTTATGTTCCTCTCAAAGTAGAGCTAGTAGAGCAGCTATTTGGTGCAGGGTGTTGTAGAAGAATGAGATCCGAGGAGAAAAGCAATAGAAAGACGGAAGAGAATTGTCCAAGACAGACAAAAATTCAATCCGAAAAAACCAGTATTATGTTCCATTCCCATTCTGTTGTACTTTACTTTAGTCTACTTTAGTCTAGTGCGCTCTGCATTGCTTTACATGCTCGCAATGCTCAGCCTCTTCTACTAGTGCAATTGCATTGCATTGCTACTCTGCATTGGATTGTTCACTCAAGTCCAGAGCCATTTGAGAAGAAGTAAAAGTAGGTGTAGAACTTTAGAAGTACTAGTCGTCGTCGTCGTCGTCGTACTAGTCTTCGTCGTTCGAGTCGTTTCAGACTGAATCCAATTTATTTCCTCCATGCTCTCAGTTTAATCTGTACACGTCGTGACGAGATGAATATATTGGGTAAGGGTCAAGAAAATCCGATTTTCGACCGCGGAAAGAAGAAAAAGTAAGAGAGAAGGGAAGGAAGATAAACGACTTTAATATACCGATCCCTTGAACTCCCTCTCCGTTTACTATGCACAATGAGTATACCCCACGCACACACTTTAAGGTCATACAAAACCAAACTCGACTCAACCATATATGAACTGAAACTATGCAAAATGTCGTAGTCCAATCCTCAT